>JARFXV010002225.1:2500-58429 GCA_031761425.1 Cosmopolites sordidus
ACTTTGTTGTTATGAAAATTAAGAAAACCTTCATTAAGAACATACATATTTCGCTTATAGTACGCAAAAGAAATTGATAATTTGGGATATCATAAAAGAAATTGATAATTTGGGATATGAAACATTTTGCAGATCCAACGAAAATGGTCTTCTTTAAAGATTTGCTAGCAATTTCTGCATTACTTAAATGTTATATATTCTTTTATTAAGCTGCTCTTTTCATCAGGGTCTGAGGTAACTTTAATCTTCATATTTAGCGAAGCACATTTTTGACAGGTATCCTTATGTGGTTGATGAAATCTTAACTTAAAATCTGTTTTCTATATTTAATGTTTTATATATAGAAATTTTTCTATATACTTGCTCGCTCAGATATGTTGTATTGTTCTCTTCACACATTTCGATATGCAGGTTACACATTTTTCTTAGGTTTAATTCAGAACTCAAGTATTTCCATTTTGGATTATAAGAGCGCGTGTAATGCATTTTCATTGAAAAACTTTGAATATGATCTTTTAAGGCTGCCATTACTTCTTCATCGCTTTTTCTGCAAGGTCCTTTAATTTTTCCTCCTAAACCTTTTCCTACTACCTTTGCTTTGAGAACCCTATGTAGTCTTCCTATAGTTATATCGAACGTTCCTATAAAGAACTTATTACCTACTGCAACGCCTTCCTCTTCAATATTTAAAATTTATTTAACCCTACAATCTCTTGCTGATCCTTTAAAATTTCTAACTCGTCTTCGTTTTATTTGCCATTCGCTGAGTGGATGTACATAAGAAATTATTTTGTTTCTCAAAATCCCCCATTTTCCAAAATAAATTAAAAAGGGATATCCGATTTCCCGCATTAATACGATTCTTGCACACTTTAAAACATTTACAATCCTTATTTTCGAATTTCTTTGCAGCAATGATTTCCATGTTTGGATAGTATTATTCGCCTCTATTTCTTTTGACTTTCCTAATGTTTTGATCATTATTTTAATAATGTGATTGAAAATTAGTAACGTCGTCTTCATCGGATGTTGAATTTGTTAATTCTACAAATCTACTCTTCTTAGTTGGAACCAGTTTTAATTTAATATTGCTTAAACTTCTTTCATCATCTGAATCACAAATTCGTCTTCTTTTACTAGTATTCATGGGTCTTATTTCTATAATAAGAAAAATTCCAATAATCCCGCGATAAAATGTATCACCCTTACTTACCAATGTAACACGTTGTATTACCTTACGATGTGTCTAAATGTAATTGATTCTTCTCTGTTTTGATAACAATTATTTCAAAACAAGTATCACAAACCAAAGAGTTGGACTTGCCAATAAAAATTAAACGTAATCAGTGAAATCACTTATCATCACATCATCAGAGCAATTTTACAGTTATCTTGCTTATGATGCTGTTTTTCAGGTACTGGCAAATATTTGTAGAGCAGAGCACATATATGTCGTTATAATCACTAATAATTGCAATTAGAAAGTTGTTTTCATTTTGATTATTAGGGATGGACTTATTCATCGCACATATATTTTTGCGATAACTTTATATAGGTAAAATTAATTTGATCACTGTATCAAGGAATCGTACTCCGTTAATTTTATAATTATAAATATAAAAAGAGGACACCTATATATTATTAACAGTACCATTAACTTATTTCTTTCTAAAAGTGGACTTAAACCACTTTAAAAAAACGGTTCTAATAATAGTCATCGTATACATACAAATCACACAATTTTTGCGAATAAGAAGTATTCATATTGTTCTTTCTCCAGAATACTTTTCTATTTTTACACCCTCCCTCTCAAAAGAATGTCAGTTTGTTCAGTGAAAATATTTAGAGCAGGTACAGAATTTAGGATGAAGGTTCGAATATATTTACCTTTTAAAAAGGTTAAACTATTTGCTTGACATATAATACTTCCAATTGAATTATTTGGGTTTTTGTTGGGTTTGGAATCGTTATACAGGTGAAATATTTTTCGTTTTAGGATTCTACAGAACTGAGTATATAACCAGATTTTAATTAGTTATATACCATGTGATCAAATTGTGTGGGACTGAGTCATTTAAACCGCGCGGTTTATGAATCGGTATTTTTTTTAGCTTGAAAAAACCGTATGTGTCATACATGTGAAGTTTGAGCATGATATGTCAATTAGTGTGTATTTGACTGATGTTTGTGTCACGAAAAGTTACTCTGGCGATTTTTACTATGGATAAAAAATTGAAAAAACAAAGAATTTGTGTTTCCAATGGAATTTCTGCAATGGATGCGTAGAAAATGTTGCAGACAGTTTATGGGGATTCTGCTATTTCAAGAACCACAGTATTTCAGTGGCATAGGGCATTTAATAAACGCCGTGACATCGTTGAATTCATAGCCCATCGGGCCATTAACCTCTGTTAACGACGATAACATCAAAAAAAAATAAAATAAATCGTGCTTAAAAATCATCATATTGGCATTAGAGAGGTTGCAGAAGATATTGGCATCTCTTATGGGTCATCTCAACACACTTTGGTTGATACTCTAGTCCTAAAACGCGCCATTGCATACAGCTCCAATTGTGAATAATTTTTTGGCCAAGCATATGACGAAAATGATCGGTCCCGCACCGTATTCGTCAGATATGCTCAGTCCGACTTTTTTGTCTGTTCCAAATTCAAATATCCAGTCTGTGGAACGCGTTTTGACGCGATTGAGTACATTAAAAAGCATTCTAAGCATATATCAAATGGAGCCTATTTTGAAGGCGATAATAAAGATTTGTATTAAAATTGAAAAAAGTTTTTTTTGATCACGTGGTATGATCATATATATATATATATATATATATATATATATATATATATATATATATATATATATATATATATATATATATATATATATTATTAACGTATGGGCCCGGGTGGACCACGCGAAGTACAATTACAGGCGTTTGTTGTTGTTAGTTGTTCCAGTCTTCTTACATTTTTCTCTTTGGCCAACCTTCCAAACGTCAACCTTGTGTCTGAAACAGCCTCTATCCTGAATTTCACTTTGTGTAATATTTGCTGATCTTAGGTCCTCTTTAATTGCAGCAATCCATTTAATTATTTCTACTTTAGCTCTACTCCTATTTTCATAAAATTCGACTATTTGTCTAGTTAGCCTATTTGGATTCATCCGTTTTATGTGTCCGTAAAACTTAAGTCTTCTTTTTCTCATATCGCTATGTATATCTGTGTATTGTTTGATTTCTTGGTTTTCTCGAAGTCGGTATGTTGTTGTATTTATTTGTTTGGGACCTAGGATTTTTCTTATGATTTTTCTTTCCTTCTTTTCAATGTCCTCGATGTCTCTCTTTCTATTCAAAATGAGCGTTTCTGCCCCATATAGACATTATGGCTTAATAACTGTGTTGTAATGTCTCAGTTCTGTATTTTTAGATATTATATATATATATATATATATATATATATATATATATATATATATATATATATATATATATATATATATACACGTATGGGCCATGCGAAGTACAATTAGAGGCGTTTGTCGTTGTTAGCCTTCCTTTGCGCCCATGCTAAATTCATTCTTTCGCTATGAATTTTATTCCTTTCGTCAGACCAAGTTGCTCCAGTCTTCCTACATTTTTCTTTCTGGCCAACCTGCCACACGTAAACCTTGTGTCTGAAACAGCCTCTATCCTGAATTTCACTTTGTGTAATATTTGCTCATCTTAGGTCCTCTTTAATTGCAGCAATCCATTTAATTATTTCTATTTTAGCTCCACTCCTATTTTCGTAAAATTCGACTATTTGTCTAGTTAGCCTACTCGGATTCATCCGTTTTATCTGTCCGGAAAACTTAAGTCTTCTTTTTCTCATATCGCTATGTATATCTGTGTATTGTTTGATTTCTTGGTTTTCTCGAAGTTGGTATGTTGTGCTATTTATTTGTTTGGGGCCTAAAATTTTTTTTATGCTTTTTCTTTCCTTCTTTTGAATGTCCTCGATGTCTCTCTTTCTATTCAAAATGAGCGTTTCTGCCCCATATAGACATTCTGGCTTAATAACTGTGTTGTAATGTTTCAGTTTTGTGTTTTTAGATATGCATTTTTTGTTGTAAATATTTTGTGTAAGTCTCAATGGCGTTTCCATTTTTTGACAACTACCCTTATTGCATGCTTTTTCCAATCCATTTTCCATGATTATTTCATGCAAATATTTGAATTGAGAGACTCGTCTGATGTTACCATATTTTGTTTTTAGAAATAGAAATCCACAAATTAGAATTTGAAATTCACAAATGATCAGACGAGATTTTTATTGTACAGTTTTTGATGTCTTCGGGCCAACTGTAGATTCAGGAACTGTTCAGGGCAGGATCTGCCCGGTCAGAACATGGTTGATATTCACCAACTTTAGGTTCTAACTGTCCCTGTGTTCTGTCTAATAGACATTGAGATAGAGTCTTGTAACAAACTAGGAGAAGAGATATCCCTCTGTAGTTGTTTACATCTGTTCTATCTCCTTTCTTGTGTAGTGGATGGATTAGAGCATCTTTCCAATCTTCCGGAATCCGTTCACCCAAACTTCTTCTAGAATTTTGGTTATTTCCTTGATTGTACCTGTACCAGCGGATTTTTAAGTCGCTTGATTTAGCTAATTATATATATATATATATATATATATATATATATATATATATATATATATATATATATATATATATATATATATATATATATATATATATATATATATATATATATATATATATATATATATATATATATATATATATATGATCATCTTGAAGTGGGAATTAATGTAAAGCGATTCCCATGTATCCGAGCGATTCCGATGTATTCTTTTCTCGACTTGCCTTGAAGAAATATTCTGAAATCTGGATTGGGAACACAATCGTTTAAAGATCAATGGTGCAAACTTAAACCACCTTAGATTTGCAGAAGATATATTCTCGTTTTACAAGACCCAGAGGAGCTGCAAAGACGCATATAAGAGCTGCAAAGGGCTGGCTAACCCTTTGGCTTAGACATTAACTTGGAAAAGAGTCAGGTTATGTGCAATAAATTTACTGAGGACAGAAGAATTTCAGTGTTAAAAAGGGATTTGGAGAACGTGGACCACTTTATATATCTTGGACAGGGAATTTCAATGAAAGGGGATACCGCCCGGGAGGTGGAACGGGCGTGTTAAATGTGGTTGGCAGGCATTTGGCAGGCTCAATATAGTATTTAAGAGCAAACTCCCACTTTGCCTGAAAAGAAAAGTCTTCGAACCTACCAGTTATGAGTAAAGCAATAGCCGTAACTACCTACCCGTAATAGTAAAGCAATTGAAATGGAGATGGGATGATAGATGGACCAAGGCATTCCTGGAGTGGATACTGCTTGATCGCAAACGTCCGCGAAGAAGACGGAAAGCACGAAGGACTGATGACATCAATAAGTATATTGAACCCGAGTTGCAGAGGAAAGCCCAGGATCGTGAAAGTTGGAATCATGCAGAAGAGGCCCTTTATTCTGCAGGGGATCGACACAGACTATATATATATATATATATATATATATATATATATATATATATATATATATATATATATATATATATATATATATATATATGTATATTATAACACGTAATTTTTAGGAGTAGCAATTCTTTTTTCAATTTCAAGAAACAACTCGGTGAAACACATGTCAATCGACCGAATGGGATCTGTTATGTTAGAAATAGTGTCGTTTTACTTCAATAACAAGCCATCTTTAGGTGATGCAGTTAACTATTTCAAGTTCTTTCGAATTTTTGCATCTATCTCCGAAACGATAAGAGATAACTCGGGGAAACACATACCAATCGATCGAACAGGAACCCGTTACGTTAGAAATAGTGTGTCTTACTCCAATGTCAAATCATCTTTAGTTGGGGCAGTTAATTTTTACTAGTTTCTCGAATTTGTGTCTCTATCTACGAAACGGGAAAAAATAACTCGGTGAAAGACGTGTCAATCGACCGAACAGGTTATGTCTTTAGAAATAGTGTCCTTTATTCCAATAACAATACTATAGTAAAAAAAAAGAAATATCCGTCCTTTCCTTGATGTTTCTGTTTTTTATCCGTCAAGCAATTCAAATATAAGTTTACCAAAATTCAGCTCTTGCGATTTGTTTAATGAAGGTATTGCATGCTTTCTCTGAAAAAAGATCTGGATATTTGCATGAATCAACATTATTTATATACAAAAGGAAAAAAAAATAGAGAGGATAGAGTACCAATATTCCTTATATTAGACACTCTATTAACTGGTAGAGCTACTCACTCGTGTAATACAGAAAAAAACAATTTAGAAACTAGAACTGGGGAACAGGGAGAAAAAATTTTTGACTTTAATGCAATTAAAGATAAGGTGGATATCTTCTTAAACTGCAAGCTATATAATCAACTATATAATATAGTATAATAACCCACATCTGGTTATAATTGTTCCCGATATTAGATTAAATATGTTATCTTTTATTGGAAATATTTTTCTCAGAATTTGCGGGGAAATTAATAAACATTTCAATAGAATTTTCCTCCATATGACATTAAAAAACTCGCCTAATAATTTTTTTTAGATAAGATTATTACCTAAACTCTACTACAAAATAAATATTTTTTATCTAATCAGTTGCGCGACTTGTAAATTATCGGAAATAATGGGTTGGGTTATTTTCTAGAAAAAAAGTATGAAAATATATACGGCCGTACAAATATTTAAGGGGACATAAGATATATTTCTTTTATATAGTTATATTGGAAGCTTTGGGGTAAAAAAATATATTAACCAGATTAATTAATCAATAAAGTTCGTTGTATTTTTGATATCTTAATGTTTTTTCCCCGTATTCGAGGCACACTTTATGAATTGCATATTTTTCATCTATCCACAAGATGTGCAATGGAATATTCGAACACGAATATCTCACAAACGGCGTGAGATATAGATATTGACCAAGGATACTTTTTTTACGTGGAAATTATGACTCTTCCCTATTTTCAAAATATTCCCAGCTTTATAGGGTAAAAAAATATGAGCGAGTTAATTGCTCATAAAGTAGGTAACAAGCGCCCTCTAGAAACTAAGCTCAAACTAGAACCAAATTCGGATTTTTCAACTTTGAAAATCCAACTACCCCGATTTTGAACCTGATATCTTCAACCGTTTTTAAATTATCTGAATTTTTCGTAAACTTAGTTTCACTTTCAACACCCTGTATCGTTTTAATGACTAACATTTGCCCATGCAGACTAAATCCTCTTATTTTGATCTCTACTATCACCAGAATCGCAAAAGCAAGAACTGGTGAAAATGCCAGAACTGCCAGAATGCATGAAAATATGAAAATTATGAGAAACAATAGAGGTGACAGGCTGGTTGACTTTGCTGAAGGACAAGAACTATATATTATGAATTCGTTTTACAAGAAAAAGATCAACAGAAAATGGACATGGAAAAGTCCATCTGGACTCACAAGTGAAATTGATTACATCATGTTAAACGATAAAGCAATATTTTGCAATTGTACTGTCCTTAACCATTTTAATGCGGGAAGTGACCACCGAATGGTACGAGCAAAGATTAGGATAAACTACCGAAAAGAGTGCGAAAGAATGATAAGATCAAAAAGGGGCAAAGTGGATTCTGGGAAGCTGCTGGAGTGGGGCAGAAATTTTGAAATTCCTTTGTCGAATCGCTTTGCCATGTTACAAGACCCGGAGGAGATGGAAATTATAAACCAACATGAAGAAGTCGCCAACAATGTGCTTAAAACGGCGTCTTCAATAGCACTAGAAAATAAATGTTTCAAAGAGTCAAACATTTCCAATGAGACCATTCATTTAATGAAAAAACGTCGGACAATGAGGAATGCAGACACTCCTTTTGGCAGGGTCGAGGTAAGGATGGTTGCGTGAGGATGGTAAAATGTGCAGGAAATGTACGAAAATGTTAGAGGTTGTCCGAAGATTTTATTCAAAGTTATATAAGGACCAGAATCAAGCAAGAACCCACAATAGCTATGCCCACTGAAGTGCAGGATATCCTGGCGGAGGAAGTGACAAAGGCTATAGACTCGATGGAAAATGGCAAGGCTTCAGGAAAGGATAATATAATTGTGGAGATGTTAAAAGCTGGTGGTCGGACTTTACATAAATCACTAGCAAAATTATACTGAAAATGTCTCAAACAACAAGAAGTACCTAGCTTATGGGAAAATGTAGAAGCGATTCTTTTACATATGAAAGGAGAACGGGAAGATTTAAAAAACTACCGTCCAATAAGCCTCCTATCAGTGGTGTACAAAGTTTTCACCAAGATAATAAACAAAAGAATACTAATAAAAGTTTGCTTAATCAAGGTGTAGGGAAAGCCTATGTAAATCTACTAGGATCGATATATAATGAAGCTACAGCGATAGTCCATCTTGACGATCTTGAGGCAGCGTGACGCAATATCGCTTCTTCTTTTCTCAACCTGCCTGTAAGAAGTGTTCCATATTCTGGATTAGGAACAGGATGGAATAAGGTTTAATGGTGCATACTTATATCATTTTAGATTCGCAGATGATATCGTTCTTCTTTCACAAGACCCAGAGGAGCTGCAAAGACACGTATAAGAGCTGCAAAGCTAGGGAACCATTTGGCTTGAAAATAAACCAGAAGAAGAGTCAAGTCATGTTCAATAAATTTACTGAGGACAAAAGGATTTCTATTTTAGGAACAGATTTGGAAGTTGTGGATCACTATATATATATATATATATATATATATATATATATATATATATATATATATATATATATATATATATATATATATATATATATATATATATATATATACATATATATTTATATATATATATATATATATATATATATATATATATATATATATATATATTATTATTATTATTCACGTATGGGACCTGGTGGACCACGCGAAGTACAATTAGAGGCGTTTGTTGTTGTTAGCCTTCCTTTGATCCCATACTAATTTCATTCTTTCGCTATGAGCTTTTTTCCTTTTGTCAGACCAAGTTGTTCCACTCTTCCTACATTTTTCTCTCTGGCCAACCTTCCAAACGTTAACCTTGTGTCTGAAACAACCTCTATCCTGAATTTCACTTTGTGTAATATTTGCTTATCTTAGGTCCTCTTTAATTGCCGCAATCCATTTAATTATTTCTACTTTAGCTCTACTCCTATTTTCATAAAATTCGACTATTTATCTAGTTAGCCTACTCGGATTCATCCGTTTAATGGGTCCGTAAAACTTAAGTCTTCTTTTTCTCATATCGCTATGTATATCTGTGTATTGTTTGATTTCTTGGTTTTCTCGAAGTCGGTATGTTGTGCTATTTATTTGTTTGGGGCCTAGGAATTTTCTTATGATTTTTCTTTCCTTCTTTTCAATGTCCTCGATGTCCCTCTTTCTATTCAAAATGAGCGTTTCTGCAGCATATAGATATTCTGGCTTAATAACCGTGTTGTAATGTCTCAGTTTTGTGTTTTTAGATAGGCATTTTTTGTTGTAAATATTTTGTGTAAGTCTCAATGCCGTTTCCATTTTTTGACATCTACCCTTATTGGCCTCTTTTTCCAACCCATTTTCCATGATTATTTCACCCAAATATTTCAATTGAGAGACTCGTCTGATGTTACCATATTTTGTTTTTAGAAATGGTGTTCTTAGTCTGTTGCAGGTCATTTATCTCAGGTCAATTATTGTGTCTTTTCAAAGGATATTTGGAGTCCTACCTTTTCTGATGTTTCTTTTAGGATTTCAATCTGTTTTTGAGACGTTAATACATCTTGAGCTAAAATTGCTAGATCATCAGCTAATGCCAGACAATCAATTTTGATGTTGGTTCTCCCCAGTTTAATGGGCTGGTCAATATTCAGTGCCGACTTTTTTTCACGCCACTCCTGTATTACTTTTTCGAGAACACAGTTAAATAAGAGTGGCGAGAGTCCATCTCCTTGTCTCACACCAGTTTTAATTTCGAAGGGTTTTGAGATGTCACCCATGAATTTAACTTTTGACCTCGTGTTAGTTAACGTTGCTTTAATAATTGCCAGCGTTTTCAGATCTAGTCCTTGCTCTTTCAAGATTCGGAATAAAGATTCGCGGTCAATAGAATCATATGCTTTTTTGAAATCCACAAATGTACAGACAAGATTTTTATTGTACAGTTTTTGATGTCTTAGAATCAACTTTAGATTCAGGATCTGTTCAGGGCAGGATCTGCCCGGTCGAAAACCTGCCTGATATTCACCAAAGTTCGGTTCTAATTGTCCCTGTGCTCTGTCTAGTAGACATTGAGATAGAATCTTGTAACAAACTGGGAGAAGAGATATTCCTCTATAGTTGTTTACATCCGTTCTATCTCCTTTCTTATGTAGTGGATGGATTAGAGCATCTTTCCAGTCTTCCGGAATCCGTTCGGTTCGCCAAACTTCTTGTAGAATTTTGGTTATTTCCTTGATTGTACCTGGACCAACCGATTTCAAAAGTTCAGCAGTGATTCCATCTTCACCAGAAGCTTTGTTATTTTTAAGCCGCTTGATTTGCCTAAGTATTTCCTCTTCATTCGGTGGTAATGAATCTGGGTTTGTTTGTTTAGGGTTTAGTGTTGGTAATTTGTTTAAGGGCTCAGGACAGTTTAGTATTTGTTCAAAAAATTTGGCAAGTTCTATATATATATATATATATATATATATATATATATATATATATATATATATATATATATATATATATATATATATATATATATATATATATGGGTTTCAATGGAAGGGGATATCGTCCGGGAGGTGGAACGACGCGTTAAATGCTGGCAGGCATTTGGCAGGCTCAACATGGTGTTTAAGAGCAAGCTACCACTTCTCCTGAAAAGAAAAGTGTTAGATCAGTGTGTCCTGACCGTTATAAAATACGGAAGTGAGACGTGGACACTCACATCACAGTCAGTTCAAAAACTTCGAGTAGCACGGAGGAGAATTGAAAGATGTATGGTTGGCATTACTAGAAGGGATGGAAAGACCTGGACATGGATCAGAGAACAAACGTAAAAATAAGTGACATCACTGGAAGGATAACGTAATTGAAATGGAAGTGGGCAGGCCATGTAGCGAGGCGATCGGACGAAAGATGGACCAGGATGGTTCTGGATTGGATACCGCTTGATCGCAATATATATATATATATATATATATATATATATATATATATATATATATATATATATATATATATATATATATATATATATATATATATTTAAAGAAATATTAGTTAATATAGATGAATAAGTAAATTATTCGTATTTTATTTAAAAGTCATATTACTTTTTGATCGCACTGGTATATTTCTTTACACTAAATGCTGCTTTTTATTGATTTAAATCGATGTTTAATAAACTTTTCCATTTGTTTGGCCAACATTATATATATTTTTGAGTATATCATCAAATGTTCATATCTCCTACTAATAAAACGGCAGGCAATAGCAGTAATATATGAATAAAATTTTTATCTAAAATGACTTTAGTCGACGGTAGACATCAATTTATTTTATATGACCTCATATATTAGTTTTAAATTTACGTCATGTGAATTTAGAATATTTGATCTATATTTTTCTTGATATAGATGATACACTGATTTTTTCATACGACATTAAATTTTGTTCATTCAAAGGAGATGTTCTTATAACCGACAATTTGGTAAAAAAATTGATTTGTTTGGAAAGTTCCTTTTTTATTTTTCAACATTTGTAATTCAACACAACACTAGGCCAGTGACGTCCCAACTTTATAATACCCTCAGTTTTTGTCCAACCCTGCAAGATAAACGGTTGTCTTAACAGATCCAAGAAATACGGTGAATGTAAAAAGTACTTACAATGGCAACATCTGATGCGTCTTCAATGCGAGTTTGAACTCCCACGATTCAACAATTTCGAGTAAAGGTGCGCTATAAAGTTTTATTCGAAACATTGAATTATGTTCTGAAGCTGGCATACGTGAGGATACACAGTTCCTCAATCGGAAAATGTGATGATCATTCCTTCATCCTCCTCTTTGTAACTTAACACATAGTTGGAAGTTGTTATACTTTTTTTTTAATATTCGTGATTCTTTTAAGAATCACTTTAAAAACCAATAGCGTTATTATCGTTAGGTAATTATTTTATGCGCGAACTAACTCCTAGATGGTGCTGTTGGCCATGTGAAAGATTAGATCTGCGCATCATTAGCTGATGTGTATTTAAATAGATACTTGCATCATGTAATAATAGTTTTGAGTTTTCTTTATTGGAGTTACGTTGTTGCCTATTCCATATTTTCGCTTCTTCTATTATGAACTAGGCCAACCATTAGAAATTGTTTTTATATGCAATTGTCCAAAAATATCGTTCATATTTAATTACTTGTTTGCTCCTAGGTCGAGAACAACGCGTTGGTCGTGTTAACTTTACATTGAAACTTGATTCAAGGAAAATTAGTTGACATGGAGCATTTCACCGTCCGCCGGACAACAGCGTGCTTTCTGTGTTCGCGCGTATTATCAAAACAACAATTCGCTTATTACGGCTCGTCGCCTTTATGGGGCCGAGTATAATTTACACGACATAAACGAGGCACCAAGTGTTAATTTAATAAATAAATCGATAAACAAGTTTAAAACAACAAGATCAACTTTAAATTTAACGTCTACGGGTCGTTCAGTGACAAACAGATGTGCAAACAACATTGAACGTGTGCGTGAGTCGGTTAGAGAAAATCCATTCCAATCCGTACGGAAGCGAAGTAGCCAGGTACACATTAAGAAATCTTAATCTTAAGAAATAAAAAAAATGTATTTTATTATGCACTTGACGATTGCCAATGAAATGTTGGGAATATTTAGCAACTGTGACAATGTTTTCTTCAGTAACGAGGCTAACTTTCATTTAAACGGCCATGTAAACAGGCAAAACTGCAGGTACTGGCGGAGGAAAATCCTAAGAAAAAATACGACAAATCATAGCCCAAAAGTTGTTGTAAGGGCTGCAATGTCAGCTAGAGGCTTAATTGGCCCATACTTCTTTGAAGATGCCAGAAGTAAAGCGGCCAATGTTAATTCAGCTAGGTATTAAGAGATGATATGAGGTTTTTTTCCACCAATCATTTCAATAATTTCCACCAATCATTTCAATAATTTCCACCAATCAAGGATATATCGAAGAGAGTTGGTTTCAGCGAGACGGCATTATGCCAATAGCAATGTTTATACAAATAAATCAAAATATTGCAACTAAAGGAGAATATCGTTCATTAGATCCTTAGATCGCATTTTCGATCATGCCTTCAAGAATCTCGATAGTATTATTTTTGCTAAATAAATTTTCAAACACCGTAACGTTATAATAATAAAATTATTATACCTTAAATCGATTTCTATTAATTATACCTACAAAAATGAACAACAATATTGGACACCTCGTATAATACAAATAACTTGAATAACTTTATTAACCTTTGATTGGTTGGAAAATCCCATAAAAAATACGATACGTGGGAATATATGGATCGCTCTAATATTCAGCAACAAATATTTATCCTTCCTAAATACTCTTTCAGTTTTTTCCAGCCATCTTCTTTTTTTACCAGTTTTTTATGTACCCTTCCATTTTTTCTAATCTCCGAATTGAATGGAGGAATAGAAACTTCAAAACCACTGGGTCTTTGAGAATTTCAGAAATACCGCAAGATTGATGTTTAGCCGCTTAATATAGAGGATTTATTCATATACAGAAGTTGTTGCCATTTGTATAAGACGGAAATATAAAAAAATGTATCATTTAAGCGACACAGTAAATTAAATACCAGTGTAAGAAAGTTGATTGAAAAGTTCTCTGCTTGACACATAGACGGCCCAAATATAATGAAATGCCTTGAATTTGTCAAGTCAAGTAGTAGGATTCGCTAGATGGTGTGTTGCGAAATTTTAGATGCGTGCGTCTGAAAAGAAGTTCACGAATTAATACTTGATGAATCATCTTGCTTTTTGATTCTTGATTTATTAGGACGGTTAAAAGAATAATTTAAATTCGACTCTGTCCATATACTTCTTATTTCTTTAACACAACTAAACGTTAACAGCTAATGGGCTATGGTGAAGCTTTTACTTATTAAATATGTGATATTGTTTGTATTAAAAGTTGAACCTGTTGGTTGACGTAACAATTTAAATTAAAATTAAATTGTATCACATCAAATTATCATTTTCTTTAAATATATCAGGTATGATAATGCATCAGGTATGTAGGTTAGGTGCTTGATAAATATTCATATAGACACTGATATGTTTTACATATATTTGTCTTGTATAGCGCCTTCCAATTACATCACCTTTTTTCTCGAAAATGTAGATAAAGGTTTTGCTAACTATACATTTCTATTGTCGCTTATCGGTGTGGTTTTTCCTTTCGAGAACGAGAACCGCTTTGGGTTTAATTAGCAGTTTTTAATTCAATAAATTATATCTTAACTCATGACAACTTTTAATTGATGTGGTTGATGTACTGGCTTTTTTAAAGTTTAACTCGACGATCTGTATTTATATATTTAAATTAACTCAGATTATTAATGTATTGTAACTTATCTTATAATTACACTGAGTAAAACTGAAAGAGATTTTTCGGCTTGACAAAGTTCTTCGGTTTCAAACATAAGATTTCTGAGTTTTTTTAAAATTTTTCGATGTCCTCATTTTGTATTTTAATGCGTTAAAGCTGGGTCCACACCAATACAATTTTCCGCGCGTGTTGAATTGACTGGAATAGTTTTTGCGAATTATCTAGTAGATAACAAAAGTAAAGTAAAGTAAAGTGTTTGGGTTAAAGGCGCATCAGCAACTAGGCTATTTAGCGACTGGACCTACAGCTTAACGTGGGTTCCGAACCACGGTCATCAGCTTCCGACAAACCCAGGCCAGTACCCCCCTCGGGCTATAAACCCTTGGTTATGTGCCTACCCATAAGTCTATCAGGAAACCTACCGACTGGCGAATGACCAACGTAGAACACTTCTCAGAAGACATCCGGCCTTACCCAGCCTTTAACTGGCGTGACTGAGGGGTAATTCGTAGTCGGATTTTACACTCTTGCCTAGAAACAATCACAAACATTTAGGAAAGATAAACGGACAGAAGAAAGAAAAATAACCATCCGAGCGCCGGAATCGAACCAGCTACCGCTCCAGCGCGGATTCGGCAAAGCAGACGCTCATACCGCCGCACCAACGCGACCGGCAGTAGATAACAGATGGTTCGTGTGCGTGCTGTGCGGCGACAACATTTGTGAGTGACCTTGTGTGTCAGAGCGTCTCGATTGCCGCGCACGTACTCCACATACAAAACATACAGCCCACACAACGCAAATTTGTATTGATGGGGACCCAGCTTTAGGGGAGCAGTCCCCAAAAATATCAAAATTTTTTTTTTGGTATATTTTTTTATTTCATTTTAATATTATGCATAATTTTCTGAATTCTTTCTCTATTCTATTCTCTCTATTTCTATAGAAAATTCCATGGAGAAAAAAAATATTAAAATTAGGTATTGAGGTTTGGCCAGTATCTCGGTCGCGCGATGACTCTTAGTTCTCATTTCCGTTCTTATTCTTATTGTTCTTATCAGATCATCTTTCAATCTGTAGACATATGTCGCGCACCAACTGATTATTTCTATTGGTACACTTTTTTACATCCAAACAATAGGTTAGATTGGTAGATCTACCTTGGAAATCGGAGTTCATGATCGGTAGGAGCTCGATAGTTCGAAATGACGTGTTCAACTGACAGTGCATTGGACATTATAAGAATAAAATTAAGTTAAAAAAACTGATAGAGCAAGCAAAACGGTGTTGCAAAGAAGAAAAATGCAGTCAGGAAGAAACTTGTCTATAAAAAAGAACAAGAGGACCAAGAGTACCAAGGTGAGGTACTGGTGAGGTGAATGGTCTCATAAAAAAAGGAACGGATTTACGGTTAGATGCGCATCAGCAGTTAAGGCTATTTACCGACTGGACCTACAACTTAACGTGGGTTCCGAACTACGGTCATCAGCTACCGACAAACCTAGGCTAGCACTCCCTTCAAGCTATTAACCCGGTTACGTGCTTACCCATAAATCTATCAGGAAGCCTACCGACTGGCGAGTGACCAACGTAGAACACTTTTCAGAAGGCATCTGGCCTTACCCAGCCTTTAACAGGCGTAACTGAGGGGTAATTCGTTGTCGGATTTTACACTCTTGCCTAGAAATAAACACAGACATTTAGGTGTGGAGATGTGTGTGCGTGTGTGTGTGTGTGTATGTATGTGTCTGAGATAGAAAGTAAAACGAACAGAGGAATTAAGACCCCTTTCACACTATCCACTCCACGCAACTCCACGCCACGGCACGCCACACCAAGTACACAGGAGTAGATGGGGTTTACATACCTATCTACGCCACGCCACGCCACATAATTATACTAAGCCACCAGAGTTCCGCTCGAGATCAACTGCAGGCAGGCGCCACATGCACGCAACTCCCATCCACGCCACATCACCTTTTGTCAACAGTAGGCCTGAAAGAACCAATGCACCTTCATACTCTGCCATGCCCCATCCATTCCACAACCACAATACACACGTGGTTAATCATATCAGTTATCAGTGCTTATTTGACCCCAAGTTTGTTCTTTGTTTTTTTTTTTTTAATTTGGATTACTTTTTTTTGTAATTTTGATTACAAGGAATTTTTTCATACTGAACAGTTAATAGACGATGTAAAGAAAAATGAATGTTTATGGAACGTACAACTCGGTGATTATCCAAATAAATAAAAATAAAAATTCTGAGTATGCAGAAATGACACAATCTTAGGCAGGAACTTCTTTTTAATGAATCTGGAGAGTAATCACACAACAACATCAAAACATGTACTCTTATTTTCAGCTGTGAGTTCTTGGGGAAACGTTTAGAAATATTTTGCGATGTTACTTCATGTTCCTGTCCGAGCTGTAGCACGTACACTACGTACGTTATGGTTTTTCTTCCGGCAGTGTTTCCAAATCTTCATTCTCCATTTTTTAGCTGAAAGGATTAAAATTTCCAGTTTGGAATTGCTGGAACCACTTCTTATAGGTACTATACCAAACAGTTCCCAAACTCATTACCTGAGTTTCCAAAGCATTTTTCTTTAACTAAAAGAGAAAAGAAGGGCATCGCGACTACAGCTGATTTTTCAGATTGTATTCATGGTAGGCTCGTATATCATATCAAATTTTTCAACATTTTGGATAGCATTTTGACACAACCGTGGCTCTATCTTATCAATAACTCGAATAATTTCATCCGTTAGTTTAGGAATCGATTGTGGATTGTTCTTATAGACCTGGCTTTTCACGTAACCCCAAATAAAATAGTCCAACGGTGTCACATCACATGATCTTGGTGGCTCAATTAACATCACCGTTTCTTGCGATAACTCGTCCAGGAAATTTTTCTCTCAATATATCACTTCTTTCATTAGCAGAGTGAGGTGTAGCGCCATACTCTTGGAACCACATATCCTCCGGATCAATATTATTCAATTCAGCTCAAAAAAATCCCGTTATCGAATACCATTCACACTTACAGCTTCACCATCAGCATTCTGGAAGAAATGCGGCCCAATTAAACCTCCTGACCGTAATGAATGAACATCTGTTTATTCTTTGATTCAATTGATAAATGGAAAACATGTTGAAAGATCCAGTGGCTTTAGTTCCTGTGGCATTTTTATAAATGTCATACATTACACTTCCGAAATGAGACTAGATCTAAGCAAATTCACAACGCCATCTGTGTTTTATTCAAGAATTTAACAAACTTGCACAATTTGAAAAACCTGTTATAAAAAAATCCCGCAGATTTGTCAGACAATTTTTTAAAATGCTATGATAAGTTTATTACAAATATATTTGGATTCCATATTTTGTGTATTCTAGTCATATCAAATACGAACATGGTAAAAGGAGACCGCGTACGTTATAGGTTATAACTAAAATTATTAAGCTGGCTGATAAATGCTGTTTCATCCAGTATACCTACCAGATTGTTGCGCTGTTGAACTACTATTAATTTTGACTGTTTCAAAATATTCTGAAAGGTAAATTATTAAAAAATTTCGAGGTCATTAATATATACCTTGACCTATGCTTTTCTTCTAAAATTTTTAGTATAATCTAATGGGGTTATAAGATTGATTAGGCAAAAACATAAATTTATTTAAGACTGAATTATAATATTTTATAGTTCTTTTTTATGTTTCGTGTAGGAATGTTCATTAAAATATTAATGATATGCAAAAGATTCAATATCTGTAAGTGAAAAAATAAATTTTGAATATTGTGAGGTTGAGAAGTTTCTTTATAAAACCGATAACAAGGTGGGAGAATTCTTGATGAACATAAAATTGGAAAAAATCGAAAACTGAAGCTTTTATAATCCATAGATATCCAAGATATGAAATAGTATGGAACAAACCAAAAGATCTATCAGAATTGTATATATTAAGTAATCTGTATATCGTTTATTTTAGAAACGAACGAAAACGTTATTTATAATTTTAAATTATTTGAGATATTAAAGTTTTACCACCATCCATTTTTGGTATCATTACAGTATAACACATGAATCAAAAAGTAATTTTAATCAAACAAAAAAATGCAATCCTGCTGAGCAAACTACGATCACACATAATTATAATTTTATTTCATATATATTCTAGATTTCATATTTTATTTCATATATATATAATTCTAACACTGCATATATATATATATATATATATATATATATATATATATATATATATATATATATATATATATATATATATATATATATATATACGGTTTGCGATGCTTTGTAAATAAATATATCTACCAGAAAATAAGTAATGTGCCTTATAATTGTTTTTTTTATTATGTCAGTTCTGCCTTACTTAGGGTCTACATTGGTTTAAATAAAGGATTTTCTGTTAATTGTAAAATTGATAATTTTATTTGTCGCTCTCCACTTGGGTCCAGTACTGTATATAAATATATATATATATATATATATATATATATATATATATATATATATATATATATATATATATATATATATGTATATATATATATATATATATATATATATATATATATATATATATATATATTTATATACAGTACTACTATATATAGAACACATCACCGTAGTCCTTCGTAATTTTCTTAAATTACCTTCCCAAACTTCAAAACAACCTTATTTTGGATTGCCCTTGATCCTTCTTCCGTCTTGGTGACCTAGTTCTGCCCACCCTGCCTGAAGCATATATATTAATAATGAATGAATATATATTTTTTTTATATATAACTTCATATCTTACAAATTTAAGTTTGATTTTTTTTTAATTTACAGTACGGCTTATTAAACATAGTGATAACAAAAAGAATTTTTCATGAGTGAAATATTATTGGTTTTCGACATGCGCCTCTTTTTGACACGGTCTTACCTTTTATATGCCATAACTTCTTGAATGGTGTTTTAGGAATGTCCGAAACTAAATAAAACGTCCATGAATAAGTACTACATCTGGCTCCAATGAGTGACCAATCTGCTACAATTATAGTTTTAAGAAAATTCTGTAGAGCTCTAAAAAGATTATGCTGTAAACACCGTAATTAACTTGCAACCAGATTTGTTTGGTCTCTTTAAAAATTTTGCGTGATTTTGCGAAATTCAGCTACCATTCTGTTGGCAATATCTAGTCTCTTCTTATCGATTATTTCCTTTAGTGTCATCAATTATGAGCAGTTGTTTGCGAAATCGATAGTTTGATTAGATGCCAACAATTCATATGTCTTTTGCGTTCATTCCTTTTTGGTAAATGGCGTGATCTAAGAGTATTTGCTACCATTTGCAGTAGCTAACACCTCTTTAAGCAATTCGCACCCTTCTATTTAGAGTAAAATATCATTATAGCTAGGGTAAAATATCAATATCGAGAGAAAATGTGTATCACTCACTTGGTAAAACATTTTCATAAATGTTACAAGATCGTAAAAGCACCAATGTTTCTTACACCGATTTTCTATTATATTCTTCTATATTATTCGAAATTTTACCAGAGAACCTTAACCGTACCTTAAGAAACTTAGGCATTAAGTGAATATATACTACATTGATCAAAAAGTAAAGTGACGTTTAAAATGAAACACAAAATATTTTTTTATCCATCCAAATTTATTGTGTGTTCGAAACAGGTTTTATACTCGGGGGCGGCCGAATTCTTTTGAATGGTTTCTGGGAATGCAAAACGGCGTCTACGAACTGGTTTCTTTAATCGGGGAATAGGAAAAAGTCACACAGTGATATATCTGATAAATATGGCGTTTGTGGAATAGCATTACAAAAACTATGAATTTTTTTTTCACAAATTAAATATCTATATAATACTCCATTGGTTTACCTGGATGGTCTTGAACAAAATATATCTTCAACTGCTTCTGTACCATTGCTAAAGTCTTTGTGACACTTTTAAACATTTTTTTACAAAGTTTCAGAGCTGTAACCTTTTCTTAACACTTTTAATGTATTCTGAAGAAGAAATTTAATTTTTTTAGATAATATTTAATGCAAATTTTTTGCTAGAGAAATTTTTTAATTTAAAAAATTCACCCAAAAAGGTTTAACTGTTACAAACGATGCTGTAATTTCCAACTTAACAAACGAAATTAGATGAAATTTCTGTGAAATGTCAAGGGCAGTCATACCAACTTAAAACTATATAAAGCACGCGAATTTTTAAAACGAGTAAGTCACCTTACTTTTTGGTTGTTACATTTTAAATTAATTAAAATTATAATTATATATTATTGCTATTGTGATTCATTGTAAAATAAATTGTATTATTTGATTCTTACAGACGAGAAGCTTATCTTGAATATTAATTTTTTACATGCCATTAACTGGTTATTACGTAAGCTTTAAGGCAGGTCACTGAACATTGCAATATTATAAATACTACCTTTCCAAGCTTATCTGAATTAAAAAAAAATCTTAAAAAATTGACATTTATTGAATAAGAATACAAACACTTCTCTTTATAGAATTTTGATATAATTTTTCAAATAGTAATAATGAATCTTTGATGTATCTATATTAATACTTCTATAACAGTAGTTTGCAGTTTTTGAAAAATAAAATGCTTTAGTACGAAGGACAACATCGGCAGAACGATATCAGTAAAGTTATAAAAAAACTTTTACTCCCTGTTATCTATTAACCTATCTTTTTGAATGAACGTTAAGATCAGTAAAGGTTAAAGTTATTTTAAACAGGAATGGAATTATTTTGGCTATGTCATGACCGTTTTATTCCAACAACCTTTGTTATTTTTTAAGCAACTAATCTTACAGCTGACAACAAAACTAACATACGTAGAGTAAATTTTAAAATGTGTAATCATCAGTTATTTAATTTACAAAAAGGGAATGTAACATGGTGCTAGATCAGTTTAATATTGCAGCTTTCACTAAGATTATGATTATGAAGCAGTAAGTGGAAAATAACATCTACATGCTTTATGTTGTAAGATTGGTTTATTTTTCTAAGTTAAATGTTTTATATAATTCATCGTTATGTTTTATTTGAGTTTTTGGCTGATTCATAGAACTGATTAGAGAATATATTATGTAGATAATCGAAAAAAACAACTATGTACAAATAAATAAGTAGTAGTCCAAAAATAGCTGAACTATTTCTTGTTGTTTACATTCCATGTTAATCAATAGAAATTTGGACTGATTTTTGGAAGGGTAAGGCACCGAGTTACGACAACTAGAGAAGTAAAAAATATGAACATCAGATACGAGAGGTATTTAATAAATAATTGGCCCTAAATATTTCAAGCAGAGAAAAATAAATCGCTTTATTATGGAAATAAGAATCAACTTTAAAAAGTACACATACTACGAGTTTTTCACTGGACTCAAAACGGCGTTGAATTCACCAACTCTCGTTTTGCTAACAAAGTTACCTCACCAGAAATCTTTCACCCTTTCTCCACGTGGTGCCACCGACCGCCTTCGCTCAACTGTCCACCATGCGACGTCACGTGTCTCACGGGACCGGTTTCTAACCTTTCACCGTCATCAGCCGAGTTCCAGACGAACGCAAGGAAAGCAGTTGGGAGAGATGATGGGGCAAGGCCACGTCAACTGGCCATTTTAATGACGGGTCGTGATAGCTCGTTAAAATGGCCAGTTGACCTGGCCTTGTCCCGATCGTCGCTCCCAACTGCTTTCCTTGCGTTCGTCTGGAGTTCGGCTGACGACGGCTGAAAGGCTAGAAACCAGTCACGAGAGACACGTGACGTCGTATGGTGGACAGTTGGCCGAAGGCGGTCGGTGGCACCACGTGGAGAAAGGGTGAAAGATTTCTGTAATAATTCCCTCCACGGTTTCGTTACGCTACCTTTTGGGCATATATATCACGGGCGTAGCCAGGGGGGGGGGGTTCAAACGCCCCCGAAATAAGCCAAATATTACCTAATATTATACCGAAAAAATACGAAGAGTGAAGAGAATTAAATTATTACATTTGAATTGAATATATATCCGAACTAGTGGACGTTGCGCACAGTAACGCCATCTCTTGTCATTTCATTTCATGTAAGTATATTTTTGTTGTTTTATTTACTTCAAACTACTAGGGATCTTCTCTTAAATGTGCCTAAAACCCAGTCCATTGTATTCAGCAATAGAAAGAATGACAGTATTACTTTTGCCTATAAAGACGTTAAAATTCAGTCTTCTGAACGGGTGTGTTTTTTGGACCTTGTGATTGATAGAAAGCTGAATTGGAGAGGGCACGTGGAAAAAGTCGCTGCAGGTTTATCTCGGTATCGCTATGCACTGAGAATCTTAGCTCAGAATGTTGGTTCCGAGGCTGCAATGTCGGCTTACCATGCCTATGTTCAGTCGAGGATAAGATACGGTTTGATTTTTTGGGGAAATTCTCCAGATATAGAGAGGATAATTGTGCTCCAAAAAAGATGCATAAGAAGTGTTTTTCAAATGAAGCACCACGAGAGCTGGCGGAATGTTTTTATTGGTAAAGGAATTCTGACAGTTGTCATCATGTTTATTTTGGATTCGTACACTTTTGTATTTAATAATAGAGATCTCTTTGAGGAAGCTATCGCAAAGCATGGTTATATAAAGGTAAAAGTCGAATCTCGTGAATGAAAGATGTAATTTTAGTTATATACAGAAGAATGTGCAGTATACTATTATGAAGATATATAATATTTTTTCGGAGTGTGTTCGAGATCTGCCACGTGATCAGTCTGTGAGAGCGATTAAAAGATATTTGTTGAGCAAGGCTTATTATTCATAAAATGATTTTCTTGGGGAAACAAAGAACAATTTAAATTCAATTAAATTATTAGAATAGCCTGTTTTGGTGAATTTAACTGTTTATGTTTGTACTAATTATGTTATCAGCTAATTCATGTAAATTCATGTAAATTATGTTAACAAAACTATGTTGACTGTGTATTTCTCTCCTCTTCTTTTCTTTCCAATTGTCTTTTTTTTTCTTCCTATCTTTCTTACTTTTTTTTGTGACTTGTGTTACAGATATTATATTTGAATTGTAATTGAATTTTTTTCCGTTTTTCTTTATATAGAATTAAGTGTTTATTATATATTATGCATTTCTTAACGATGTTCAATGCCTTATGGTTTTGGGAACAAATAAATATTATTATTATTATTATATATATATATATATATATATATATATATATATATATATATATATATATATATATATATATATATATATATATATATATATATATATAAATCAAAAAAATGCTGAAAATTCGATGGTGGCAAGTGTAGAGAATAGGGTGGATTTGGAAAATGTTATTATCCAAATTTCAATAGTTTCTTCTTCAGAGACCTTGCAACATTGTTCATTGTCATCTTTTGTCTAGCATGTAAACATATGACAAGAGGTGTGGAATTAACACAAGTTATTTTGAACAAATGTTTGAGCGAAATTTTCATTAAACAGTGTTTGCAGTTCAGTGCCCTGAAAAAGATTTTTTGTTCTTTGTTGATTTTGTTCTTGCAAAGGTTTAGATTTTATTTAAAGTGCCTAATCTCCAGCTTTATTTGTATCAAAACAATTGTGAATTACACATCTACAAAATAATTAATCCTGTTTATATGAATCCATTTTATAATTTTATGATCTGTCTATCCCTAGATTCATTCATTCTTATATTTTGTTTTATCTAAATTATGAGTAAATATGTCGAACCTTAGAGGACAAATCACAATTTAATCAAGAGATTAAATCATTTTATCAATCAAGAGATTTACCAATAAGCACCAAATTATTTGTTTTTAATTTCTCGACCTGATGATGCTAACATAGTTAACATCGAGAGAACGCGTATCGTGAAGTGAAAAAAAGTGTTTTGGTGTTTAGTTGTAAATCCCTTCCAGTTTAGTGTATTTATTTTAATTCATTAAGAAAAAAATGTGAAATCTTTATCTTAGGTGAAACTTTATAACGGCTTTGGTAAAAATAACTGAACACTGAACACAAAAATGGAAGATTAAAATCAATAAAAAAAAAATTAGTGTAACTTAACCTTCCTACTTTATGCCTACTTTTAACCTCCTACTTTATGCTCTTTAATAGAAAAATACCAAGCCTGAAAGTACAGGCCACATATTTAAAAAATAGAAAACATACATCTAAAGGTAAAGAAACTATAATGGAGAACACTGAAAAAATAGTGTAATATCCAGTAAAAAAACTGTCATACGTTTTTCTTGTTTACCATTATGCTTCCGTACGAAATTGCGAAAAATACGGCGAAATAAACGGTTTAAAGTATTTTGGTTTTATCACGATGTGAGGTGTTTTTCGAATGCCACTAAGCTAAACAGTATCATGTTTCTATAGGATTGGACATTGCAGCTTCCATCATTATGAGAACATTGATGATAGTTTGAGGACGAGATTGAAATATTCCTAGAAGTATCGTATCTAAAATGTGACATAAGGCATCTCAGACTTGTTGCTGTACGAAATCTACATGAAAATATTTTGAAAGTGCTTGATGATTTAGTTAAGCTTATTGGGAGTTTCGTCAATTTTTAGAAGAGTCGGTGGTAGCGACACTGGACTGACTATCGATAGAAGATATGTGAGATAATATTAGTTAAGCCGTTAAGCCATCCACCTTAAATTAATTTGAAGCATGTGATAAAGCACCTGGGATATCTCAATATTTACCCCAAGAAAACATAATTTATCATCTCATTCACTACATGTCTCGCACAGCTACAGAGTGTTAAAATAATCGTGATTGCAGCTGATGGCCAAGTGATTAAGGGAGAATGGGGGAAACAACGAATGCCGGGTATTCCCTAACGCAACAGTCCTAATATGTTAGAAAGGGATGACAGTATTTTAAGTAATGTCTGAATAATTGTGGCGTGTTCAATTTTTCTAAAATACGTTTACTTCCTATCTTTGCATTATATATAGAAATTAATATAATATATTTTCTAGATTCGTTTTGAAAACGGGAGGAGAAGACCTCCCGAAACATTAACGTTCAAAAGTTTGTATTTATTTTAGAACATTTTTATATTTTTTTAAATTTTGTTCCTTAAGCAAATTTATTACAGAAAAGGATCACAAGGAGAAATTTGTTTCCGTTTGTTTTATTTTGTTTTTTACCCAGTGATTCTTTATTTACATAAGAACAGATATTTTTGATATTTTTTTGAGTTTTGGGTCGTGGCAAAAAAATAAAAAAAAAATAAATAAAAGACGGTATTTTGTTTACCACCATCTTAAAGATCACGTCACGTGTAGTGCCAGACAACAACAGTTGAGAAACGGACACACGCACGAGTGAAGGTATGAATATTTCAATTTTTTGTGTGTTTTCGATGTAATTTTTTCATAAATGAAACTTGATGTAGCTTTATTTCTATCAACAGTAGTAACATAACATTTACATACTGGAATACTCACAAATAACTGAGTCTAATGACAGTAACGCTAACGGCAAATGTAATATAATCTAACATAATGTTGTTATTTTAATTGTTTCGATCCTGCGGGGTAATGGCGATTACCATATCGGGTAATCTTGAACGTTCAACACTCTTTCGTTACTTCTTCGTTTCATTAATTTTTTTCTTATAATTGTTTTAGATGCCTCGTAATTACATCAGAAAAACGGAAACAAAATATAAAGTAAAAAATCTCCAAAAAGCTATTGAGGATGTCAGTACAAAAAAATGAGTCTTGGCAAAGCTGCGGAGGCTTATTCAGTGCCAAAAACTACAATTTTTGACCATTTGAAGAGGATTGATATTAAACAATCCAGAACTGAGAGAAAACCATTATTTTCAGACTCGTAAGAATTAGAATTCGTGGACTATATTGTAAAATCCAGGAAACTATTTTGGAAAACTGCTATGGATTATCGATAAAAAAAAGTTCGCCTAATAGCTTTCTAATTTGCAGAGAGGAATAACCTTCCTCATAATTTTGACCGAGTAAAACAGCTAGCTGGAAAAGACTGGTATTATAATTTTATGAAAAAACATTCCAGAATATCTTTCAGAACATCTGAGGGAACTTCGTTGAATCGTATCAATGCCTTTAATGAAGCTGGCGTTAAAATATGATACCTTATTAACCTTATTAACCTACCTATATTAACCGTTCAAAGAAATTCGAAAATATTGACAGCAACAGGTGAAAAACAAATGGGCAAGGCAACCGAGTACCGAAAGAGGCTCTATAACTACAGCTATTTGTGCATTTAGTGCGGCTGGCCAATATATTCCTCTATTTTTTATATTTAAAAGAAAGCGGATGAATGCCCTGTTACCAAAAGGCAGTAACCCTAACATGCTTGGATCTATATCAGACTCTGGATAGATAAATTAAAGCTTATTTATTGACTGGCAGTATCACTTCATTTCTTTTCCAAAGCCTTCAAAAGAAAATATAATGCAGATAATTTTAGACAATCATGAGAGTCAAGTCAGTCTTGGTCTCTGCAGAAACTATGGAATTGTTGTGTTGGCCCTGCCACCACATATCTCTCATAGACTCCAGCTTTTGGATTTGACATTATTTGGGCCTCTCAAGAGTGCATACAATCAAGAATGTGAGAATTATATGTCAGATCGATTTGGAAAGCCCATCACACAATACGAGATTGTTATTGTTGAATAATCTACAAATGCTTTTAACCGATGCAGTAGCCTTGAAAAGGCAGAAAATGGTTTTAGATCTGTAGGAATATATCCTTTGCGCCCAATTGAAATTGATACGATTCAGCCATACATTTTCCAGAATACTACATTACAGGTAAAATAAATCAAACACAAAACAGTGAGACCAATATTCAACCTCCAAATAATCAAGACTGTCGAAGTGGTAACTTTTGACCAACAAGCTCCAGATGCTCACAATTCTGTTTTATAAGATTGTGGCGAACAAGCTGCTAGAAAAACTTCTGCTGTATATGCAGCTGCACAAGTTTGCGATATTGAAGTTTTCGATGCCCGAGCTTCTGATACAGGTGCTTGTTGAAACTGAAAAGATGAACTCACTGTCAGCTTCTCTATTCGAAATCGCTAAATTGCCTATTATTCTTCTCATAACATCTATAGCGCAACATTAGAAAGGAAAAAATCGGTTATTTTAACAAGCACACCTGTAAAAGATCAATTAGAAGAAAACGAAAATAAGAAATGAGTAAAGGAAGGAGAAACCAAAAGAAAAGCTGAAAAAGTACCAAGAAAACAAACTGAAATGAAAAGACTGAATCGTGATGATGGGAAATCTAAAAACAATGAATCTAGAAATATATTGAAAAATTTCATAAATGTTAAAGACTAAAGATTCCAAAACGAGAAAAAAGGAAAGCACAAAAATGATGACTATTATTTTATTTTTTGTGATGAACCCCCCCCGATTAAGACTGGATTATGTGCATCGTATGTGAAATTTGGGCTCATGAGAAATGTACAGATGGACAACGAACATCGGCTGGTTATAAATGTGATCTCTGTCGTAATTAAGACTGATTATAGGATATAGATGTTCGTTCAGGTTTACCCTACTAACGTCGGGTAAACCTGAACACTAAGGGTTTTGTTTTTTCTCCTTAATATTACATTTTATTAGTAGTCAGATGGATAATTAAACAGATTTACAAGTAGACATATGGATAGTTAAATTTAATTAAGAAGCAATAAAAGAAACTCTATGTCGTAATTCCGCAGTCTTATTTAAGTTTTCCCTTAGGTATTCCTGTTTCCCCCGCTCTCCCTTATAACTTCTTTGTATCAGGTTTGGAATGTATATTTTTTTGTTACATAATACCTTCCTGGTATACAGAAAAACATTTTGTATTTTTCTAGTTTTCAATATTTATCGATCACAGCATTATTGTTTTTGCACAGATCCTTTATAAAAACTCTTATTTTAATTAAACCAATTTTTTAATACGATTAAACGCTACAATTGAGAAGGAAACAAGACAGACACATTAAAAAAAATCTTAATTCACTCATCTTTTAATAAGTATACTACAAAAAAAATATCACAAACTTTTGATTACGATTTTCAATTTTTCTTGCAACGTAAAAAATATAACTTAACTACACAAAAATGTTTTTAAGTAGATTAGACTTAAAAATCTTAGAAGGTGAATATAAGTTCAGTTTTTAATGATACATAGTGGTTACGTTTGATATTTTATTGCATTTGAATTAACTTCAAATATCAATTAATACATTGGACAACTAGGTGACCCTTTCGTAAGTAAAATATTTTGTAGAAATAAATATATTTTAACTTTTTTTAAAATAAAGGTGTTAAACATAAAATTTTACTTACCTTTTTTTGAAACTATCTATCACAATTTAAAATAATACAAATGAGAACAAAAAAATTATAAGAAAACGAAACGTTTATCTTTATTTCTTTTGTATTGAAAGCACAGCCAACTTTAAAAATACGTACAGGACATTGCCGAAACAGTTGATGTACGGTCCCTTGCCAGTCGGTTGGCTTCGCGCGAATGTGCTCTGCACGCGATCGTCAGCTGTTTTTCCATCGAGCTTGGGAGCGCGTTATAGATCGATGGCGAAGTAGTCCTTACGAATGGCGACGTCCGCAAAATATTCGATCAGATTTCAGAGAGGCATTCTCGAATTTCATGTGCAGGCTGATAAGAAAACACCATAGAATGACAATAAGATGGTAACAAATATTAATTTGTTGTTGGATTAATCAGAACAATTATTAATCCAAATTACAATATAATAATCTGGTTTTAACATGAAAGGGTATGGTACTGAATCGGGTTAGGCAAGTGTAACCCTACCGTTTTCTTTTGGCTCGTGAGATTTGTGACAGTTTGGGTTTAGCTGTTTTGTGGTGCAGATATGCACGTTTTATTATGGTAAAATACACTGTAAAATAGCAGTGAAATTGTTGTAATTTGCATTATAAAAATAATTAATTTAATGCAAGAACTTTAGCTACCGACATGGTTTTTGAGTCACACAAGTACCGACGTGGGGCTTGAGAGGCCGTAAATACAACACTGAATTTTATAACTAAAAAATGACACTGAAGGAAATAAAAATCATACAAAAATTTCACTTCTTAGAAACCACGAAAAATACTTTTCTTTAAACTTTAGGATTATACCTATTAGAAAAAAAAATATCTGGAATGCTTAAAATAAAAAAAAAAGTTAAACAACAAAATTACGCACAATCGGGGAACATTTGTTTAGCGCACTGTAAACAAAAATGTCTTTTACAAGAATAACACTAATATGTGGATTTTCTATTTAGTTTAGGTAGACAAGAGCCACATATTTTTCTTGTTTTTTTCTTCGTTGGCTTGACCTTGAACTCTATCTGGCATATCAGAACCGAGTATTCTGGTTAAACTCATACGAAGTTCACGAGGCAAGCGTAAGTTGAATACCCTTCTCTTCATGTGCTCTAATACTAGTTGTCAAGCTAATTGTTTTATAAACACATAATAATCAGTTTTTTGTTTTAGATACACATCATGTAAAATATGCACATTGACTGAAATTATGTCTAAAATTCTATAAAAAGTGTCATAGGCCAACGTCTTGATTGGCGGCTGCTCGTGTATATCAAACACTCCTAGTCTATCTTGTATACTCCGCAATTTTTGGAATTATAGAAATGTATTATTTCCGGCTTCCCTGACTCAATAGCAATCCTTCGCTTTGATGCATCGAGGAAGCTAATATGACAGTTTTGTCTTGCCTAGGTACATGGGAAATTAGCGTTATGTCTTTTGTAAAACTGTACAATGTTGAACTATTTTGTCTAGTTTTAGCCGGTAAAAATTCAGGGGGAACTTCCTTTTTGTTTTTTTTTACTGTGCCGACACACACATGTCAGTCCTCTCCGCTTCAAAGCATCAATTAGTTGGATTGACGTAAACCAATTGTCGCAAGTGATATTTTAGTTGCTGCCATGTAAATGTTGCGTCAAACGTAGCACGGCTTGAATGGGCACCAATAACGTTTTTCTTCGTCTGTTAGGTTTTCTCCGTTTGAAACTTTGTCACAATATAAATAACAACTACAAAAATATCCATTTTCAGCATCACACAATCAGCATCACACAATGATTTTTAGTCCATATTTTGCCGGTTTACTGGGCGGGTAACACTGACACTGACAGCTGATAAGAGTGTTTTAGTTTTAAATCAACTTATTTTTGTTATTATAATCAGTGTATTGATACATTTATTGAAAATGTCAAATCTAATTAGTAATCCTGCCTGCTTCGTACCATTTTGTACGAATACTACAAAAAAAAACTCCCAAAATCTTTTTTTTAATATGCTACAAGATGTTAGACGTTGAAATCAATGGTAGATTTCAAGCAGCACGACGTTAGTTTTTCATTAATAATTAAGGTAACTGTATAAGCTTTACTCACTTTTTTACAGAACTTCATCTTCTGGATATACACATCAATTCGCAGTGCAAGTACAATTTTTGCGGTTAAATTGAACATGCGATTACGGTGACAACGCTATATGTTGCCTTGTCACCGTAACTTTCGCGTGACAACTTACAAATAATTGATTATATTTAATAGAAATATTTTGTTTCTTATTTATATTTACTTTTTAAAAAACTCAAATTGATGCTTTAGCACCTCGAACCTCAGCTGAATTGAACTGAATGTCATTTTTGAGAAAATCTGTTATCATAAAAATATGTACTCCAGATATATTGTCAGAACTGGCCTCTATGAACCCTTTGTCATACATTACTGAGTTAAATTACTTACAATATTTTTGTTGCACTAAACTTCAATAATTTTGAAAGTATATAGACACAGGTAGAAGCCGTTAATAGTACTTACACGATATTACTTTAACATAATGACGTCACAAACATGGCAGACAATCGTGGCGCTTTCGTACTCACGTGATTTTGTTTTAAATTTTAGAAGTTTTAATTCACCTATAGTTAATTGTAAACAATTTTCTAATATTTTTTTGCATCGATTATCGATATTATTTATAATTAAGTTTTAAAATAAAGTAAAAAAATCAATAATTATTTTTTATTCAAAAAACCCAACTGGGAATTTTTTCACGAAGTTTAAGCTGAACTTTGAGAAGTGACTTACATATGCTATCTTATAAGATTTTAATTGTTCGAGACCTGCTGCCTACAGACAATAATAAGCGATTAATATATTGTAATGCCATCAAATCTCCTGATATGACGGATTACTAGGATTTTTGAAGGAAAAAGTTTACATAAATTAACTTCAAGCCATACAGCCACTCAGCGGTAACACCCGTACTGAAATCGCTGCATTAACATCAGATATGTTGAAAAAAGTTATAGAATATGAGTTAAAAGCACAGATCGACATGATTTTTGTAACATTGATGAGAAGTTCTTTTTACGTTTCATTTAGGTAGTTATTAAAATACCTTTTTACAGACATGGCCTAGCATGTCCCATTTTCAAGTCACTGGTTCTCCTTTATATCATGGGGTTATTGAAATTATTTGTACCTGAGTTTGGAGTATAGAGTTAAGAAGTACTTTGGTACAAAACATTGTTTTTTTGTGTCTAGTGCACAGTAGGGCAACAAATGAATATTAGAGTAAGAAAAATTGGCCTCATAGAACGTCTTTCGACCCTGGTAATTGAAACATAAAATATGCGCCTCTTGTTAACCCAAAAAGGTGTTTCTTTCGCCTCTCCATATTAAGCTTGGACTAATGAAAAACTTTGTCAAAGTTATGATCAAAGAAAATAATGGTTTCAAGTACCTAAAAAAGATATTTTCTCAATTAAATGATGCAAAACTAAAAGAATGCATATTTATTGGATCTCATATAAAGAAGTTTCTAGACGATTTTCGTTTTCAGGAAAAATCAAATGAAAATGAATTTGCAGCTTGGAATTGTTTTATAACTGAAGTGAAAGGATTTCTGGGCAACAAGAAAGATGAAAACTATAAAACCTCATATATGAACTCTTGAAAGCCTATAAAGTACTAGGTAATGTTCTTAAAATGTATTTTTTACACTTCCATTTAGATTTTTTTCGGAAAATCTGAGTGCAATAAGCGACGAACGAGGTTTCACAAGGACAGTAAGACGATGGTAGCAAGATACTAGGGATGCTGGAACCCATCTATGTTGGGCGACTAGTGCTGGTTTTTAAAAATATATGATGCTACAGAATATAAGAGAAAACAAGTGAAAATTTTTGTCGCTGAATGACATCTCATATAATATATTTTTTACTTTACTATATTTAATACGTTTTACATGTTTATATTAAATAAGTATTACATTGTAGAAATATGTCGTCTCCTTTTTTTGTAACAAAAAGTAACAAAAAGACTGTACGTGTTACAGTAATTATTTTCACATTTGGGACTACAAAATACTTCATATACATCTATTGTCATCAATGTTACCTAAAACAAGTTTAAATTTCTTGTAAAACTGTAAATTGTAAAACATATAAAAATAAATCTGCCTTGTTTCACTCATATAAATAAAACGATCGCGTGATACTTGCCCTATCCTTCGTAAAATAACACATGGGCTGAAAAGTCCCAGGCCTAACAAAGAAAACACAGTTTTTTTGGTTCAAAATTAGCTTTATTCATCAACGTAATCTCTATCAAGAGCAACGCAATCATTCCAGCGCCGCTCTAACATTTCAATACCACTTTTGTAGAATGATTTATCTTTTGCCTCAAAATAGGCCTCAGTTTCAGCGATAACCTCTTCATTCGTGCGAAATTTCTTACCGGCGAGCATTTTTTTCAGGTCTGCGAACAGCCAGTAGTCGCTGGGAGCCAAATCTGGCGAATACGATGGATGTGGGAGCAATTCGAAGTTCAATTCATGTAGTTTTGCCATTGTTTTGATTGACTTGTGACACGGTGCGTTGTCTTGATGAAACAAAATTTTTTTCTTTGCCATATGCGGCCGTTTCTTTGCAATTTCGGCCTTCAAACGCTCCAATAACGCTATATAATATTCACTGTTAATGGTATTTCCTTTCTCAAGATAGTCGATGAATATTACACCACGCACATCCCAAAGTACCGAGGCCATAACCTTTCCAGCCGATTGTTGTGCTTTCGGGCGCTTTGGACGAGGTTTACCAGTTGCTGTCCACTCAAATGACGATCGTTTTGACTCCGGAGTGAAGTGATGGATCCATGTTTCATCCATTGTCACATATCGACGCAAAAATTCCGGTTTGTTACGTTTAAACATGGGCAAACACTGCTCAGAATCATCAACACGTTCTCGTTTTTGGTCAACAGTGAACAAACGCGGCACCCACTTTGAACAGAGCTTTCTCATAGTCAAATGCTTATGCAATATAAAGCCAACACGTTCTTTTGATATCTTTACGATGTCAGCTAACTCACGCAACTTCACTTTTCGATTATTCAAAACGATTTTGTGGATTTTTTTATGTTTTCTGGTGTTACCGCCTCATTTGGACGTCCACTGCGTTCTGCATCATCGGTGTCTCTACGACCACGTTTGAAAGCAGCAAAGCAACGTTTTATTATTGTTTCTGATGGAGCGGAGTCCCCATAACACTTTTCAAGCCATTGCTTCGCTTGAACGGTATTTTTTCCCATCAAGAAGCAGTGTAAAATTAAAACACGAAATTGTTTTTGATCCATGGTTTTGAAAATAACAAAAGTAGCGTCACTCTTAGCACAATAACTCACAAACTAATGAATAGAATATCATGTAATTTTAACAGCTGTCTTTTTAAGGTTAGTATTAACTGAAAAAAAGGTGACTGCAATAAAACTAGCGCCATCTATGTCTTAGGCCTGGGACTTTTCAGCCCATGTATTATATACATTTTTGATGTAGAAAAAAAATTCTGTACTATGGAAAATATAATTTTACTTAATTTGATACAATAAAAAAATAATGGGTCTATCACTGTTATTATAACACACTGTGACTTATAAGATGATATACGTTTTGTGGCAAGGTATCATAGGCGGGTCATACACATGCTTCAAATTCGCTTAACTTGATGGTGGTCAGGGCAATCGCTGGAACGTTCGCTTAATCCTATCCAATATGTTCTATCGGTTGTAAATCTAGTGATCTCACCGGCCAGTCAAGGTGTCATCGCAGTCTTGTCAAAAAAACTGTACAGTCTGTTGAGCTGTATGTGTTCTGCAGTTATTTTGCTAAAATATGATATTTGGGCAATGTTGTAGATACCCTCTAACGATAAGTTGCACAATATCTATTTCATAAGGAACTGCATTTACACTTTCTCTGATAGTTACAAGAGGTGACATCGATAAGCCGCTCTAATATGAGATCCGAAAAAATATGCTTAATCTGATGTTAAAAGAGATGATCTATTTTTACAACTTTATTGTATAACTGCCACAGTTATAGTTTTCACTCGTCCTGCATATCAAAAATAAGACAGATCTAAAAGTATATGATCTATCACCTATCCTTGAAATTAGATCGGTGAGGTTGACCAATGAGATAAAACATTATCGTAATAGAATATCGTAGAGAAGATCACTGCCAATATTTCTTTTATTCGTTGACAGCACAATCCTTTACTTTTGAGACTGCTAATTAATCGACAGAACAAGATTCCTGTAACTTAAGATGTATGTTTAGACTGCATATATATATATATATATATATATATATATATATATATATATATATATATATATATATATATATATATATATATATATATATATATATATATATATAGTTTTATTTTTCCCTATCCTTTAGTAAGAACTAAGATTTTGTACCCATTGCCTTTCATTAATCCATAAAAGAAGATTCCAGATATCCACGCTAGATGGCAGTAAGTTGAGCAGAAAACTTATCGACCCTGCGTCACTGAAAAGTGCGCTTTCTATCGAACGCTTGTAGTTTCTGAGTAAAGTTAGAGATGGGATAGTATGGCGCGTTATTATACTTATATAATGTTTTCAGACTAAAATTTGACATAATCTTATTAATTTTATACCTATGTTTATAGTCAGAGAATGAACTATACAGGATATTAGAAAATCAAAGAGAATTAGAAAATACGATACATACACTACCGGTAGGAGAACGTTTAGTTTGTTACCGAACAGAAATCAGCATAACCTTTGACAGGAAAATTACACAAGATCTGACGGGACATGACCAGTTCAGGACACACCACAAAAGGATTAGCAAGCTTGAAGACACGAGATATTCAGATTGTAACGAAGGTGACAGCGCAATTCATAGAATCTTTAAATGTTTCCTCTCGAAAGACAAGAGATAGAGAGGAATGTGGGACCAGTCCGGCCTACGGAACCAAATATACTGCTCATGAGCCTGATACGAAACAACATACTGCATCTGTTGGGGGCTTTCGTGATGGAGGAGCTGGAAACAACCTAGTTGTTTGAGATTTTTTTATTAAACTTTTTGAATAATATTATTCAATTATCTTGGAAGATCCAGTTCTTCCCATCCAAAAGACCTGATTAGACCTTGTGTTTATACAGAAACATGTGGCCTTGCATTCTGATGGAGAAACATCACATCGGAATACAGTAGACCACGCCGCTTGTTTTGTATAACACATCTTTGTTTTCTGAAGGTGACACAATACGCATCAGAATTGACTTTTCGGCATAAAATCCACTAACAAAATCTTCAGTTTCTGTGAAACAATGGAAAACTGTGGAACTTCAATTGATAACTTTGAAATCGTGAATTGTCGGTTCTCTCGAATTTTGTTGTCCACATCACGAATCAAATCTTCAGAAATCAGAGAAGGTCGGCCAGGGCGTTGCTGATCATATCCATTAACCCGCCTGTCCTTGAACATTCTCACCCACTTTCAGAATTTAGTGTCATTCGTACTATTATCACTATAAACCTCACAAATCTGACGGTGAATTTTCGCTGCTGCCAAGTTTCTTTCACTCAAGAATCGAATTACAGATCGTATCTCACAGTCAACTTCTATAGCTCAGCACTCAGCATAGATAGAGGATACGGCAGCAAATGGTATACTTAATTATTAATACTACTTAATTATTAAGATGCATTTCAATATCCAAGTAATCGGGCATCGATGTGGTAAAAGTTAGTTTTCTGGAAAACGGTCTATTCGAACGAGACGAAATAAGAGGAGTTTTTTTACCTAGAAATCTTTGCGATTCAATAATTTGACTTAAAAAATGAAAAAATATTACAAACAAACAAAAAAGTTATGGCATCATTTATCAAGGAGACGCCATTGACTAAAATATTTAATTATTAACACAAAAAACGTATATATATATATATATATATATATATATATATATATATATATATATATATATATATATATATATATATATATATATATATATATATAATATATCAGCGTCTACTGATTCTACAAACACCGTCTAACCTCTAGATTGTATCATATTACATCTTAACAATATTAAACTAACCTATTAAAAACAAGAAATCTAGTTCCATCTGGATTTAATGAATCTCAATTTATTTGATTGCTATCGAGAAAGCTTCATTATCCTTAGCAAAATTTATATCTCGTGATTTGTTGTGATTCACTCCATTATGCGTTTTGCATTTATCTATATATATATATATATATATATATATATATATATATATATATATATATATATATATATATATATATATATATATATATATATAGGAGACTATTATATAACATTTTATATATTCATTGAATTGCCTTATGAAAAACAATATTTTAAATCTATTAGTATCTTTTTAGTTAGTGTAGTGTATAAATATTTGATAATGGCGCGAAAACGATTATGAAGGTAGTTCGAAAAGTTCTGGGTCTGCCACAGAGAAGATACAAGATTGACTAAATGAGTGTGATATTTGTCAAATATGATTTCTTATGTAACGTATTTTTTTTAAAACTTGACTGACCGGAAAAAACAATCAAATTTCAATATTTTCTGGAAAATTGATAAAATTTTGATTCTGACTGTACTAAAGTACTTTGTTTTAAATGTTTTAACGTAGACAGACATATAAATATAGGTACGTTCTACTTTCAAGATTTTTTTTGGCGAAAGGCACGACCATCACAGGGAAGAATTACACTATGCTTGAAAAATACCATTCAGGATAAACGTCCACTTCTAGCCAGAAGGAAAGTGCTCTCTCGTCAAGATAATTCATCTGCATTTACCTCTCAGGTTGCTTCTGCAAAACTCTTGAACCTACGATACAAAATGCATCTACATGCGCTTTATTCACTGGACTTTCTTGTTCCTAGTGATTACTTTCTCTTTTGAAGAAATTGTACGCCTTGATGAGGTGAAAGCTGAGACAAATGCTTATTATACAGAGTTGGACAAATAACATTATATTGAGGATATTAAAATATTTGAACCTCGTTCCGAATAGAACAAATTCGAAAAAAAAATGTTTTTTCTCTACTAAAAGGTCTCGACGTTAAAAATCGAGACCTTTTCGAACGACCATCGTATTTGTACGTTAACCCACAATTTTATTGATTCAAAATAAATTGATACATTTTTCTAATATTTTCAATAGTTGTTTTGGAAAACTCAAAATTGTCCTATTTTTTAGACCCACCCTAAAATTATTCTTTACATCCCTTTCAGAAGTAACATTCCAATATCAATTGATCGGATACATTTCTCGGTAAGTAAATTAAGTTCCTAAATACAGGGTGGCGCAAAATAAGATTTTGAAAAACCATAACTTTTTTAGTTCTTTCTAGTTTTTAATTTTTTCTTCTTTATTTTACAGATAAAAATCAGATAATTCAAATATAGAAAAGTACACAATTGCTCAGCGAACAAGAGTGTTCACCTTTTTTTTTTAAATTTATTCGGTCAATAATTCTAACTTCTATAATTCTAAAATGATGATGTGAGATATCCACCTCGCTCACCTGATTTAAAATAAAATACAAATTTACAAATACAAAAGACAATAAAATAAATATCTAAAATAAAACTCAAATTTTACAGAGCGAACAAACTATCTTGTCCCAGACCTTAAATCATAAACTGTTTCAGATCTTTTTTCCTAATGAATAAATATGTTTCCTTGAATTTTACATTATGCCATTGATAAATACACTTTCCATCACTTACTTAAGTATATTTCTTTTCATTATAAAATGTTGCTTTTTTAAAATATGTTTTAGCTTTTATTAGATATGATTTTATTAGATAATAGATTTATTAAATATGTTTTAACATATCAAGTCTCTCTGCCATGTGGACATCAATTTCAGATCAAATGATAATATTTTTGTGTTTCTTTGGAAGCTCTTTTAGATTTTTCTTATACAAAGGTCATTTCGTTACAGATTTAAAAAGTGTCTAATATCTTTCGATTGATTGTTCTTATTAGGAACTTTCTACCCAACTGTTAAAAATACCACAATTACATTCACACCACAAATACACATTCACCAATAAGTCCACAAATACATCTGTTATTTTTTTATTGTTGTGAATTAAATTTTCACTCCAATTTTTTAATTGATGTGGAAAAGTCTTTTGCGTTTTGTGATATGGTCTTTTTTTCGCTGAACAAATAAAAATAGAGAAAAGGCAACTTTATAATTTTGGCAAAATTATATCTAATTCAACTTCAATTCAACTTCACTTCAATTCAATCAATGAAGAATTGGATCAATAAATATATAATGTATACAATTATTACCAAGTAACAGGTCTTCCAAATTAAGCGGTTTTTTTCAATTCTTTTATAAAACATAGATGGCGTTGTGAATTTTCCTAGGTCTAATTTCATTTTACAAGTGTAATGTATGCATTTTACAAATGTAATGTATAATGTGTAATGTACATTTATAAAAATGTAGTCGTACACAATACAACAACTTGTTAAAATTGTTGAATTATTTTATAAAAATGGGCGTCCAGTGAAAAATGTTTTTAAAAAAATACGTGATTTTATGTGAATCTGAAAGCACTATTTATCAAATTGTTAAAAATTTTGAAGAAACTGGTTCGGTGAAAAATAAAAGAAGAATAATGTATAGTCGTAGTGGTCGTTCACAAAGGCATATTAAATTGATACGTAAAAATGTTGCTGAAGACTTAGAAATTTGCATTAGTCGTTGTTTACAACAATTTGGACCCAGTGAATCTACAACATGTCATATTTTACGAAATAATTTAGCTCTGAAGACATATAAGGTAACACAGAAACTGAAGCCATTAAATCATTTAAAAGGTGGTGCATTTGTCAATTGGATCAAAAAATAAACATGATTTTTCTCAAAAAATCATCTTTTTAGAGGAAGTATATTTGGAAAATGATACGTAGGCTGTGTTAATAAACAAAATTGCCGCTTTTGGGGTGAGGAAAATCGACGACTCATTCATGAGAAACCTTTACATCCTAAATGAGTCACTGGTTAGTGTGCATTATGGACAGGAGGTGCAATTGGGCCATATTTCTTCCAGAATGCTGCTAGTGAAGCTGAAACTATTAATGATGTTCGATATCGTGAGATAATAACTGGATTTTTGTGGGACCAATTGAATAATATTGATGTGGAGGACATGTGATTCCAACTGGATAGCGCTTCACCTCACTCAGCTATGAAACCATTGATTTATTAGGAGAAACATTTCCTGGATAAGTTTTGCAACAAACAGTGATGCTATTTGGTCATCAAGATCATTTCATTTGACGCTTTTATACTAGATTCTTTGTGGTTACGTGAAAAGCCAGGTCTATAAGAATAATCCACAATCGATTTTTGAACTAAAGGATGAAATCATTTGAGTCAACTTACTGCAGAAGCTCTAGATATGATTTGTGGGGCTTCGAGAGATAAATCTGTTTCGTATATTATTTGTAAATGAAGGTTGCAGAAATTGTGAACTGGAAATTTTACCTTAAATAATTCAGAAGGCCTGGTACAGCCAAAAAAGTTAAGGATGAAGAACTGGAAGTACTGCCGAGAGAAAATCCTTGTGGTACATTGCTAGAGGTCGAACGGGAACAAGGAGCAACACCGCAAGCCAATTCTAAACGTTAGCATAAGCTAGGGAAAATTGCAGGAGGATACCAACAATTCTTAACTGGAAATCTTGACTTAAACGACAAGAAAAATAATTTCCTGCGTAAGATTATGACCTGTGACAAAAAGTGGATCCTCTACGATAATCCAAAGGAGCGAAAATTGTATATAAAAGCCAAATATCTACGACAAAAAGGTGTTGCTGTATAATGTAAAGGATCTACCAGTATGAATGTAAAGGAGTTTAAAGGACAGCATGTGATTTTTTTTCGCTCCAAGTGTGACAATTTTGCTTATTTAAGAAGCCATTTAACCGAAAATGAGCTCCATCGCCGAAGATAATTTTTCATGAAATAATGGATCTGTTTCAAGTTGCTCTAGAGCCCAATCTGCAAAATTTCTATGCAATAAATGGTCGTTTGGTTTGAGTTCTTGGGTTAACTGAATTTTATACGCCTTGGAATGCAAATCTTTATGAAGAATATTCCATGTAGTGCCATAAGAAAGCCGAAGCTCTTGAGAATGACGTGTAATTTATTGTTCTGGATTTTCATTCACACTTTGATTCACAGCATCGATGTTTTCAGCAATACGGTTACATTTTTGACGGGTTGGATTCTTAGTATCACAAACACTACCATGTGATTCAAATTTTTAAATTAAATTACGATTAGCAAGCTTTGTTGGTTGATTATGTCGACCATACATTTTACGTAATGCGCGAAACGTAGGCCGAATAGATTCATTATTTTGGTAACAAATTTGAACAATTTGTACACGCTGTGCATATCTTTTCATGATCATTTGCCAAACAACATTAAACACAAAAGTCAATTTTGGCAAAAATATATAGTACTACATCTTTTATGACCAAAAACCCACGAGATATTTCAAATAAAAAAGTATTTATTTATTCATCCACATTCAAAGTAATCCCCTCTCCCTGCAATACGCTTATCATCATGAATTTTGAATTGTTTTACCACAAATCGGGATTAAAACTTAATTCGCTATTTTAGGTACGAGATTCTTGATTCTGGTATTGCTTTTGTTCATAGGTTGATGCGAAAGGTCTTCCTGAACGAGGTCCATCTTCAGATAGCTTCTCTACCATTGCTAAAGTCGTTATATCAGTTATAAAAATGTTTTGGACAGAGCTTCATCACCGTAAAACTTTCTTAGTGCGTTAGTACGTGAAATTACGTTTTTTTATTTTGATGTTGTGAAAGTGATTTTCTGGAAGTTCTTCTAAATACTCTTCATCAAAATATTTCATCATATGATGAAAAACACATGTCACATAGGAATTTTTTGAGGTTTGGGAATAGATAGTCAGATGGAGCCAGATTTGGTGAATATGGTGGATGCTCCAAGAATTCGTAGTGTAACTTTTTCAATTTGGCCATTGCAAAAGCACCTCTGTGAACCGGTGCATTGATAAAAAATGATTTTCTGCTAAATCACGTCTTTTCTCACGAATTTTTGTATCCAATTGATCCAAATGGTTTCAGTAATACTGTCCTGTTATTGTTTTACCGGTGTGAAGGTAATCAATTAATAAAATGCCTTTTAAATTAAAAAAAAAATCCTACACCTTTTTTGGTCGATTTTGAGCACTTTGGCTGCTTCAGAGCTGCACAACCGGGCAGGGTCCGCTCTGCGGTTTGTTGTTGCAGTTCAGTATCATAGTGGTAAACCCAAGTCTCATCCATTGTTACAAGAGACATTGAAAATCTATTTTATTTTTTCAAAAAAGATCCAAATGTTGGCTAGAATGTTTTAATTGAAGTCGTTTTTGATCAGAATTTGACAAATGCGGCACCCATCTTGCACATAACTTTCTCAAGCAAAATTTCTTTTTCAAAATATGAAACACCCATTTAGTTGATATGTCCATTGCCTAAGCAATTTCACTCAAAATCAATTGTCTGTTATACATAACCACATCATGTATAGAATTAATTATTTGTTCAGTAGTTGCACTTTATGGACGTCCAGAGTGAGAATCATCATCCAGGCTTGTACAACCACGTTGAAACTCACCCGCCCACTTACAAACCTTAATTTTTAAAGGAGTAGTCTTCCCTAATACATTTACAATTTCACTGCCTTTAAACCTTTTTTACCAAATTTTTTTTTTTTTTTTTTTTTATTTATGGAAATGTCTGCTCAACAATTACAATTGTTCTACAAGACAGTGTTGTAATGAAAGTTTTAACATTAACATCACAAATCTATTCTAAATACATATCTTGAGGTAGTTTCCTCTTCAGTCTTGTATGTATGTTTCTGCGTCCTAGTAGATAATGTTCAGTGCTGGGAGATTGCTCTAGCCTCTGATGAAAGATGATCGTTCGCTTTTTAATATACTCTGACACTGTTAGTAGACCGAGTTCTTGGTGCAGTTGTCGATTAGTTACGTATCATTCGGCATTCACAGCTATTCGTAATATTTTGTTTTGAAGAACCTGCATTTTATGTACATTGGTAGGCGATGCGTTGCCCCAGATAACGCATGCATAAAGGATTAAAGGCCGAATTAGTGATTTGTGTAGCAATAAGGTACATTCTGTTTTTAATGAGGATCTCCTATTGATAAGTGGGTAGAGTTGAGAGAGTCTGGCATACCCTTCGTTGAGTTTGCGAATTATGTGTATTCTCCACGTTAATCTGGTATCCAGGTGTACACCCAGATATTTAACATATTCTTCGTTTGTTTTCCAAGCGACTGGGTGTTGATTTATGTGAATAATCGGAGGGTTATTGATTCTCCTTAAAGTAAAAATTTTTGCTGCGCACTTTTCTGTATTGATTTTTAAATTCCATTTATTGAGCCATTTTACAATGGTATTTGTAGCTTCTTGAAATTTGGTTACCCCAAGTTCAAGATTCTGTTCCTTGATTAGAATAGCTGTGTCATCTGCAAACATTAGAAGAGAGGCTTCTGTTTCTGGTATGTCGTGTGTATATAGGTTAAAAAGAATTGGGCCAAGTATACTCCCCTGTGGCACGCCGGTTTTAATTTTTCTAATAGTTGATGTTGCGTTGTGTATGGATGTTTGGAAGGATCTGTCGTTTATATATGAAAAAAGGATGGCTTTTAAATATTCTGGAATCTTAGCTGATGTTATTTTATGTTTTAGTCCGTCATGCCATACACTATCAAAGGCTGGGGCCAAATCTAAGAATATGGTTAGAGTGTACTCCTTGTTCTCAAACCCCTCTTCTATAGTTTCTGTTAAGCGTTGAAGTTGATGACACGTAGAATGCCCTTGTTTGAAACCAAATTGGAAGGCTGGAATTATGTTCTCGTTGACAATCGCTTGGTTTAATCTGTCGTATATAATTTTTTCAAAGAGTTTAGCCATTGTAGATAGGAGGCTTATTGGCCTATAACTTGAAATAAGTTTGTGATCTTTTCCTGGCTTTGGGAAAAGCAAAATGTATGAGTGCTTCCATGTTTGTGGAAAATATCCCAATTTTAGACAAGAGTTAAAAAGTGAACTTAGGTAGGCAATCAGCTTTTTGCTTGCATTTTTGAGTATTAAATTCGGTATTTTGTCATGGCCCGGTGCTTTTTTAATCGATAGGGTTTTAATTACTGACATTATCTCCTGTGGCGATGTAGGTTTGATGTCTACACCAGCTAGTGGTCTGTGGGTTTTCACTTCATTTTGTACCAAATTTGCAAAGGCCTGTTGTGTATGCTGTTGATCAAACAGTGTTTCCAAGTGGTCACCAAAAGCAGTACATTTCTCTTCATCGCTATGTAGTAATGTATTATTAACCAGAAGAGATGGGATTTCTTCCGATTTTCGTAGGATTTTCTTAGTAGATCTCCACAATCCTGGATCTTGCGGCTCTAGATCACTTATACGTTTTTGGTATTCAATTATTCTAAGAGTATCTAGTTCTCGCTTAATGCGATGCGACAAGTTATTAACTAGATTTTTGGTTGCAGGATCCCTTGTTCTCTGCCATTCTCGTCTGGCCCGATTCTTTTGCTTAATTAGTTGATTTGTAGAGGTAGGAGGGGTATTGTTTTTAAATGTTTTTCTTGTTTTTGGTGGCGTTGTTGAAAGGCGTATGCTTTCTTGAATTGTTGTTGTAATATGTGTAACTTGTTTATCGATATTTGTTTTCGTTGTGAGAGGTATTTGTACCAGTTTGGAGTCCATTCTGTTCTTGAAGAGTTCCCAGTTTACCTTGCCATTGATGAGTTTTGCCTTAGGAGAATTTTTAACAGGTTCGGCTTGAAATGTAATTATAACTGGCAGATGATCTGAATCGAGCTCTATATGCACTGTTTGATGTAGTTCTTTTCTTACATTTTTTTGTACGATTATGTCCAAAATATCAGGTTTGTGATCTTTCCTGTATGGGTAATATGTGTGATCATCCGGTGCGAGTACCTGTAGGTTGTACTTTGCTGCAATTTCATTTAGCTTTACCCCATTTGGGTTGATTTGGCGACAGCCCCACACAGTGTTTTTGGAGTTAAGATCTCCAATTAACAATGTTGCCTCTGTGGTATTAAAAATTGCCTGTAAGTCATTGTCCATTAATTTGTTGTTGGGTTGTTTGTAGACAGTGTATAACTGGATGCTGGTGCTATTGAGAAAGTTTACTTTGATTGATACAATTTCTAAGCTTGTAACTTTTGGCATATCGACTGGTGTGTGAGATATTTTGTTTTTGATTAAAATGGCGACTCCGCCCGAGGCTACCCTAGCTTCTCTATCGGTTCGATAGATTTTATAACCTGGTATTTTCAATTTCTCTTTATTAGCAAGATGGGTTTCGCTGATGCAGGCTATGTCAATGTTGTGACGGGCTAAGAAGGCTATAAAGATGGATCGTTGAGCCTGAATTCCATTGGCATTCCAATTGAGTATTTTAGGACCGTTGAAGGTTTGTTGATAATTGTTAATTAGTTTTTGATTATGGGCCATTTAACTGTATTGGGAAAAGGTTTGTTAAAAGGAAATTTTTAATTTGTGTGATATACGGTTTCAGAAGGTCAAGGAGAGTCGAGAGAATATTGTTGAGGAATGATGGAGAGAGATTTTCTTGTGAAGGGCGTGTTAGGGTTTCTGCATAGGTTTTCTTTTTACTTGAACTTGATGTCTGAGTGGTGTAAGTATTGTGGGTTGATGTATAGTGTTGATTTATTCTTGGGGTTCTTCTGAATCCAGTACTTTCGAGGTAATAGCTGCATCCCTTATAGTTTGCGGGGCGTTCACCGTTACAGTTTACACAAGTTGGCGGGTCTGCTATTTTTTTAGCACAGTCGGTATAATAGTGATCACCTGCACATTTAACACATTTTGGATCACGCTTACAGTAATTTTTAGTATGTCCTGTCTGTTGACACCGGTGGCATTGAGGAATGTTTTTGGTTAGTCTTCTTGATTCAACTGTGATTACAGAGTTTTCCAGTCTGTTTACTTTATAAATCTCTTCAGCTTTCTCATTTGCTGTTAATTCGACAATAACTACCGGCATTGGAGTTCTGTCTTTGTAGTAGAGTCTATTAATTTTTAATATAGGCAGATCATATGGTTTAGTTTTTGGATCCTGATATGTGTGAAATTGAATTTTATTGTCTAAATAATGTTTAGCTAAAGCACGATAATCATTGTCAGAGGTTAAATTGATCTTTAACGACTTACTTGTGGTTACTGTGGTAAATTCACTGCTGGTTATTTTTTTTATATCGCTTACAACTTCTTTGTGATTGTGTTGACCGTGTAGAAAAATTGGAGGGATTTTCGGTATTTTTACTTTAATATAAGAAGTTCCTGGCTGGCTGCTATCATCTGATGGTTCTAGCTCTGGTGGTAAATAATATCTATTTTGGGTTAACATATTTTTAGGATCCCACTGGTATCGTTTTTGTTCATCGTTTATCGGTGGAGATAAGTGGTCACTGTTACGTTTTTGAGATGTCATTGTTCCATTTGCCAGCCCCGACGGGCAGGCAATATTAAAATGTTAATTTGTACCGCACTTGTGATTTTAAATATTGTCCCGTTCAACGTTAGTTTCAATTTTTATTCATAGAATTTTATCGCACTCTTTTTGCCGCTGTAAAACCGATAACGGAGCGAAGGAATACGTCCGCACTGTTTCACTGCTCGCAGAGTTCCATCAAACCAAAAATTCAATCAGTGGACGATTTTCAATATTTTCCATTTTAAAAAATAACAATGATACGTTTACTTTAAGCTGCTGTTTGTATGCGAATGAATTGAGAAATCCGCTTGAACCTTCACATATGTTCATATGAAAGATGAAACTTCAAAATGTAATAGATTATATAGTTCTTTTACTGGTCTATAGGTGTCGATACGCTTTTCAGTTAGCCTAGTACAAAATAGAATATTTATTGGCTTCAATTTCAAACACATAAATGTTTATTATAGTAAATAAGAAATCTTTATAAAGCTAGAATCTAAACTGATATAATCTAAATGGAATAATTAATTGAGTTAAAGTGCGAGCTACTGATACGCTTTCCAGCCAAATAAATTATGGTTTTACGATTGAGACACATCCTCTCCTCATAAAATCCAGACTTTTATTTTCGTTTTTCTGTTCGATTTATTGGAACTGTATCACTGCCCTCGCCGTCTCGCATGAACCGACAAACATTCTTGCATCACGCATTTACTCGCTGCATCCATCTTCTATCATAAAAATTACCCACCCCCTCGCCCCTGTATCATCAGTTCCGCCCATAACAGTCGTAAAAAGGCAGGCATAAGTATTATCAGCGACTAATACATGTTGTAAATAGGGTGGTGGGGTATGTTTTGGCAAGTCATCGATTTTGGGTATAAAATTGGAAAGGGGATTGATCCCCGGAACAAAATTCGCAGCAGCGGAGAACTGGAAAAAATGCAACTTATTTTACGTTGATAGAAAACGAATAATATGTTATGAAAAGAGTTGCATTAATGTTGAAAGCCCTTTATTTTTTCTGCATTACTATTTTAATTATGGCTTGCCGCTAGTTTAGTGACAGAATTATTTTTTGATGATGCTAACATGGATACCGAAATAATCAGTGCGAAAATACGTATACTCCTACGAAATGTCTACGGTGCTCTGCTAATAGAAAGAGAGAGGGCCTGTGGCAGGTGTTTATCGACTTTCCCTACGATGCTGTTTAGTATCCATCATGCTGCTCAATTAATTTCCACAGGTTAAGCGTTAATTTTCAACGCTTATGGTTACACTGGACATTTTTAAGTTAATAAATATTTTTATTAGATAAAATTGTTGGGGGCGTGCGTTTAAATGTCATTTGAAATCGTAAATTGAAAGAAAAAATCTTGCTCGGTGTCTAGCTCTAATTATTGAACGTTGAAACGTTGGTAAATGTTGTAAAGCTCTATTATTAAATATTCTACAACATTATCGGATTTTATTATTTCCTAATAATGTCTATATCGTTAGGGAAAGGCCTTGGAGACACTGTAGGCAAATGATTTGTTTAAAAATTTGCACATTGGACCTTTCAACATAATATTAGTAAGTAACATGAATAGGTTATATTGAATTCAAACTATTTAAGGTAAAAATACAAAAAATAACAAATAAATTTGTCGCCTTAAATTAAAACAAAAAAATTGAAAAGGTTAATGTTTTGTTCTTCTAAGAATTCAAAATATTCAATCCATTAACGAAAATATAAATAATTTCCTAGAAATTCTTGATAAAATGGTGAATGAATACATGGTCTATTTCCGCCAGACCCATTTAACACGTCTCGACTGAACGAATCTATGTCATAAACGTTTTCCGTCATATTCCTAATTGTTCCGGAACAGGACAAAAACGCTATCTTCCGCGAACTCCCTCATATGAAAGTGGGTTTTTTTCCTTGTCCGAATTTCCCTTTCGTTAATCGCTTCGATACCAACTTACGAGGATAGAATAAAAGGTTTTCATAGTCTATAATATATTTATATACAGGGTGTCCCATAACTTATCCGCCATAGAGCAGCTGGTGATAAAAGAGATCAAAATAAGAGGATTTAGTCAATAAATGTGTTGGCAAATGTTAGTTATTAAAAAGATACAGGGTGTTGAAAGTGAAACTAAATTTTCGAAAAATTGAGATAAGTTAAAAACTGTTAAATATATCAGGTTCAAAATCGGGGTAGTTGGGTTTTTCAAAGGTAATAAATCCGAATTTGGCCTAGTACCTAGAGAGCGCTTGCTACCTACTTTGTGAGGAATTAACTTGCCCATATTTTTTTACTCTATAAAGCTGGAAACATTTTGACTTCAAAATAGAGAAGAGTCGTAATTCGAGTTCGAGATATTCGTGTTCGACTATTTCATTGCACATCTTGTGGATGACTGAAAAAGTAATTTTGACTGATTAAGACTAGGAATTTCTGCAAAGGTGTTATTATTATTTCTCTTTGGAGTCTAGTGCGCTCTTTTTATGAGAGTTTTAATTACTGAGAAGTACTTTGGTTTTACGATGTTTCAAGTTCCCTTATCGGAAGAAACTTTACTGAAGAAAGGAATGTTTCTCCCATTCAGGAGATTTAAACATGAGACTGACGAGTGCGATCTTCTCGAAATATCACTAAAACAACACAAAAAGAAACACACCAACGAATGAAAAATTCTTCAGCATACAATATCATATATATATATATATATATACATTAGAATTACTATGTTCTCGGGTAGAACCACGTTTTAAATTTGTAAAATCTCGACGTTTCGGCTTCCACTTTGGAGCCATTTTCAAGAGAATCTAGTTGATTTACTTCGAGGCCTCAATCTGCATACTCCTCAGAGTTCACAACTACAAAAGAACGTGGACGGCGAGACCTCTGTATTAATAAGTGAGGTTGAGGGTGGGGCACTTGGTTGAGGGGTGGGGGTGGGACAGGAGGTGGACGTTTGCCTGAAACGGTTTCGGATGGGCAGTTTAGAAATAAGCGGATTCCATGTATTTGGAACTCTTAGACCGTCGTCCCTCTTGTTTATTCGGTCTGGGCGTTTTTCGATCTCAATTGCTTCACGAATTATGCGGGGTTTGTAGAAATATATAGGTGCGATTACTTTGGCCTTGTCGAAATCTATTTTGTGACCAGTTTGGATTTGATGTTCTGCAAAAGTCGAGAAGAGATCCGATTTTCGGACGGCGAGATAATGTTCGTATATGCGATTTTGGATAACGTCTATTAGTTTGGCCGATATATGATTGGGAGCAGCCAGAACAAGGAATCTCATAGACACCATGTGACTCTTGTGGAATATTATCCTTCACTGGTCTAATGAAACTGGATATATTTCTTTCTGTTCTAAATATCGTTTCGATATTACGGAATCTGAATACGTGGCAAATTTTTTCAGTAACTCCCTTGATGTATGACAGAAGAACTATGGGGTTTTGGGACAATTCTCAAGTACTGAGATTGGTTGGTATGGCCAGTTGCCTGAAGTTTATTAATATGCCTTTTTATTTGATGCATGTTATATCCGTTTTGAATTGGTGCCATTTCTAGGGAATTAAGTTCTGTTAGCTGGAAACCGCTTATTTCCAAATTGCCCATTCGAAACTCTTCCAGTCAAACGTCCACCTCCCTTCTCTCCCCCACCCCTCAACCGAGCGCCCCACCCACAACCTCACCTATTTATACTCTAGTTGTGAACTCTGAGGAGTAGGCAGATTGAGGCCTCGGAGTAAATGAACTAGATTCTCTTGAAAATGGCTTCAAAGTGGAAGCCGAAACGTCGAGATTTTACAAATCTAAAACGCGGTTCTACCCGAAAACCTAGTAATTCTTCTAATATTACCGACCGCGGAAGCATATATATATATATATATATATATATATATATATATATATATATATATATATATATAAATATATATATATATATATATATATATATATATATATATATATATATATATATATATATATATATATATATATTTATTAGGGTGAGCCAAAAAAACTAGCCTAATGAATTTATGGTCTTAAAGGGACCTATTTACTGAGAAAAAATTCTCCCATTAGGAAAACGGTGTCGGTGGCCATCGGTCGGTTTTAAAAGGTGTCGGTGGCCATTGAAAGTTTCCATTTAAATAACACGCAAAAAAAAATTTCACTAAAAATGCTATAACTTTTGAACACTTTCAGATAAAAATTTTTCCAAGGCATGTTCTTGTTGGCAATTCTCTAAAAAATGACCCCTGTGTTAATTTTTTAGACTCAAAAATTCGTATACTTACGAGCTATGAAAGTTGAACTATGCAGCTAAAACTGTATCTGTCTGCTTTTTTTATTTGAATTTTTGAGTCCAAAAATGAACTCTGGGGTCATGTTTTAGAGGATTTAATGCCCTACAAGAAGATGCCTAGGAAAAATTTAATCTCAAACGGTTCAAAAGTTATAGCATTTTAAATAAAGAAAACATTTTCAAATGGCCACCAACACCTTTTAAAATTGACTAAAAATTTTGTAAAAAAATGGATTAATTTTTTTTTCCTTGGCGGAATTTTTTTCTCAACAAATCGGTCCTTTTAAGACCATAAATTTGATAGGTTAGTTTTTTGGCTCACCCTAATATTTATCTAAGTGAATAAATCGTTTCATGCAGTATAAACTAAACACAAGAATAAAGCTTTAGTTAGTATGAATTCACTTATAGAAGAGTACGACTATGACTAAACACTGAAGTAACTTACCCGAGCAAATCCTCTCTCTATTTACAATTATTTAAATAATTACAGCTGTTCTAGAGCTTTAGAAATTTGTAAAAACACAATAGATTTGATCCCCTAGTAAATAAAAATGGATTTATTTTTTGTGGCTTGAAAAAAAGGTGTATCTATGTAAACCTTCACCTAATAAATACAAGAAATGACCTCAGATCACCCATATTTGTTTTGCAATAAAGTATTGTTACATAGTAATATGTTAAATAGTTATGATTTAACTATAAATGTATTATTATTAATAATAATATTACCTTAGAATGTTGTAGATGTTTTACGATCATATTTTATTTCGAGGAATTTCTTTATTAAGGCCCAGCAATAATCAGCAAATAACTGGAACATCATTTACCTTGATATTGTTTTTCCATTACGGAACTATTTTGCTGGAAGTAAGGTTTGCGTCAGCTTGAATGATATTTCGTCAGTTTAATCTGCATGTCAGAAATTGTTGACTTGTGATTTTAATAGTTTAAAATTTCGAACTAAATCATTCAGTTCTGGCTCTCAACTAAGATACAGTCTGTCATCTGATCGCTTTCGATTTCCTGTAGAAATTATGTATAACAACTTGAAGAATCAGCAAATTCAAGTTCTTATTCATTCAGAAAATAAGATTTTAATCGTTTTGGAACAGGAAATGAATTATTATGGTCTGTAGGAGAATAAGGAAGATGAGGGTGTAGATTCCATTCCTCATTGGTAATGTATGGTAAGTAATGGAAGACAATTTGATTTTTTGATCTTGATGGCTTCATAAATCCTATCAGGTGGGGTCAGATAGACGTTGATGTTGAATTGTTTTTTTTTCCACTTTTGCGCGGGATTCGCCATTGCTGAATCTCATCTGAAAAGAAAACAATAAAAAAACTGAAAAACTTCATTGTGGTCAAAAGTTCCTGATTGTCGAAATCTCATGGGCGACCTCTTCGTAATTTGTCTTTCAAGCTGGTATCTCCGAATTCGAAGCGAGTAAACTATTACCTACATTGTCTTTCGCTGTTTGTCTCCTTACCCAAAAGTTTGGTAAGATCGCAGAATGAGTATGCCGCTTTCCATTTTTACACACACACACACACATTTTTATCAGCTAAATAGAGAAAATTATTTTAATAAAAAAAAAACAAAACAAAATGCCAATTTTCATAAGCAAAAAGTACTTAAAAATATACATCGGATATTATGTCAACAAAATAGAATTTTGGCTTATAATAGTATGAATAGTCTCCTGATGAGAAGTTTAAAAAAAGTGATTTTGTGTTTTCAGAATGGTATGGATTATTATTTGTTCTCCAGCATATATAAATAATTAATTTTTCTGCTAAAAAAGACTATTCGTGGAAACTTTTAAATCTATCCTTGTACCAGATAACACCCCGAAAGATTAACCCAATTTTGATTATTATAGTTTTTTTTTTCTTTTTCTGACAATACCCGATATCTATTGAAACGTAAGAGCCAGGCCTTCATTTATCGCTAACCGCGAAACAGCCGACTGTCGGGACAGGACTGGCGGTGGTGGGGTGAAAGGGTGGGGGAGGACGCCTTAGTGACGCCACGTCTACGCCACTACCATATCAGACGGTTTAAGAGTCCCGGTGCGTCGAAGACGACTGAAAAAAGACATTTTAAATTAAAATGTCGCAACCCTGAACGATAACTTAAACATATACTTGAATATATTTAGGAGAGATAACTTGAAAATTAGGGCAAATTCCAGTTGGAAAAAATGTATCATAAAACTCTGTAATATATTACAACAGTCTAATACAAGATATCCCAAAAGAAAGTTTCTTTTTGATATAGATATATAAATAAAAGAAAAACGTCCATCGAAAAAAAAACCTTTATTAATTATTGAAATACAGATTTTTTTTTACGCTCGCGCCACTCGTTTAAACGAACAGCAAAATTCCTTAGGACGGCTCCGCACATACTCTCTGGAATGGCTGCCATTTCATGTCGGATATTTTTTTTTATTACACCAAAGAATTTTAGATAGTTTAGAGTCCCACAAAAAAAGTCCATAGGGCTCAAATCAGGACTATGTGGAGGCCAATTTATCTCACCTCTACTGGAGATCAACTTGTTTGGAAAAATTTCACGAACTCATGGCAGAAACGTGTTGAAAGTATATGATGTTGCTCGGTCCTGCTGAAACCATGCTCTTTAATTATATTCAGCAAATTTTTGCAGTTCAGGTACCAAAAAATTGTCCAATATTTCTATATACCGCTTTGAACTGACGGTAACTGCGCGACCCCTGCCGTCTTCAAAAATGTACGGGCTAATTTTTTCCTCGCGCTGACATTGCAGTCTATACAGTGACTTTAGGCGAATGCAGGCGTTTTTGATGCTTGTGTTTCGTGTTCGTTGTTCTTCAGTAACGACAGTTCTGTTTATTTATATGACCGTTGAGATGAAAATCCTGATTTAAATCATCGTTGTTGTAGAATTCTCGCACACATAACACACGGCCTGCTTTCGAGAAACGCTCCATACTGACTGAATTAAATTTCGAAATATAAAATGTTTTGTCACATTTCTTTATAGGAGTAGCTGTTTTAGAATAATTAGCAAAAACAACTAAAATAATCCGCAATGGGCAGGAACTAAAAGTAGCTAATATAGCAGGTCTTGGAAATTAAACAAAAATTGTGTTTGAAAGGAGCCATCATTATGTTATTTGAAAGCTGTTGAATTTGAATGTGTATAAAAATAAAGTTTTAATTTAGTTGCTAAGATGAATCAGTTATTTAATCAAAAAGAGAAAGTTGAATTAATTTATCTTCATGTTAGTGGCGTAAGTCTACGCACTTAATTATTAATTAATATCAACTGCATTAATTATTATTATTAATTATATATTATATCTATTTTCTTTAATTTTTTCTTGGGATTTAATATGTATCAGGGGGGAAATTCATCCTATCCTGCTCCAAATTCAGGAACTTTCGAGTGATATTACACGTTTGGAGGATTACACTTTCTTGTATAAGATGACTGAGATTCATCGGCAGTTCCAAACGTTCGATGTTTTTCATAAGGTTATTTGTTATTACTCCATACACCGATATTATTATGGGGATCAGTTCCACACTGGTTAAACTCCACACATACTTGAGCTTTATTGAGAGATTTCCATATTTCTGGACTTTTTCCATTTCTGTTTTTGCCAGATTTTGCGTTAACGGACAACCCACATCAACCACAATGGCTTTTTTTATTTCTTTTATCAATCAATATAAGGTCTGGCCTGTTATAGTTTATTGTCCTGTCTGTAATTACTGGTATCTCCCAATAGAGCGGCAAATGGCTGGATTCTAAAATCGATTTCGGGGAATATAGGTAGTATGGTGGTGGATTGTTCATGAAGTTGTATTTCACCGTCCCTTCCCGGTATATAATTTTCGCGACCTGATTATATCTTCCAAGATAGGCGGATTCTGATATTGCTGAACATCCAGCAGTTATGTGGTGTATAGTCTCTCCAGGGATTCTGCATTTCCAACATATATCATTAACATCTGTTTTATTAATATACTTCATAATTTCTAGTACGGATTACGAGATCTTGTATAGATATTATAAAGCCTATTTTTCCTCTATTTCTGGATGGAGCTAACATCTCTTTATCCAGTTAAGCGAGTTTTTTTATCTACATTTGTGTTGTCTAAGCAGAAGTGTTGATGTTCGAACTTATGTGTGTATGACTTGGGTTTAAGAGTGTGTGTCCTCAATGTGCCTGAATGATACTCCGTATATCTCGGCCACCCTTTTTGTAAAACAGGTAGGTATTTTCACGCATGAGGTACGATGGGAAAATACGGTTGGATAATATATTATTGAAATATTTTAAATTATTATTAATTAATTTATTATAAATAAAATTATAATTAACTATTAGGTAATTAATTACCATGTAGGAAATAACTTAAGCACGTAGACTTAAGCTACTAACATGAAGAAGAATGAGTTTGACTTTCTTTCACAGCTCTAAGCTAATGGCTCCTCTCAAACAACAAAATATTGATTTAAATTCCAAGGCGTACTATTGCTAGGTTAGCTTCTTTTAGTTTCTGCCGGTTGCTGATTATTTTAGTTGTTTTTGTTAATTGTTCTAAAACGGCTACTTCAATACAGAAATGTGGCATTCCTTTTTTTATTTCGAATTTTAAAATTAGTCAACTTATGTAAAAAAAGTATGTGTTGCCGTTAAAAAAAATATTGTTTTAGTAGCTACTAAAGAAATATGGCAACATCGAAAAGCATTGTTGCATTGTTTTTAATTTTTTTTGTATATATATATATATATATATATATATATATATATATATAC